>JANBQA010000280.1:0-18768 GCA_027576955.1 Dimargaris xerosporica
GGCCGCGGCGTGGCTAAACGCTGGCAGCAGCACGGCTTCTCTACGCCCATGGCTCGCACTCCCATGCACATATATACGCAGTTGGAGGCCCAGTTGGACTATAGTTGTTGTTTTTTTTGCTCCGTGCAGACGTGTTACCTACCACCTTTACGTGTACATTTTTTTCTAACCTACTGGTGCACACGGCACCTCTCTTCTTGTGCTATCGCTTTTTTTTCCATAGTAGCTTTTCTGGCTACTTTTACTATTTCGTTTCGTTTCACAAGCAAAACTCTGTTTAGCACGCCACATGTGGGCAACCGTTGACCAAATTCCGGTGCCAGAGGTGGTAGCACGCGCAGGAGAATTGCTAAGCGCGTTGCCGTCACCGTCACCCTTGGTGGCTGGGCTCGCGCTGACGGTGCTGTTTGGTGTAGTCTGGCTGCTACACTGGTCCATCACCCCGTCGTCCAATCAGCTAAGCCTTTACTACAACCAGAGCAATCCCTTGACCCTTTGCATTCCCAAGCGCCCGTCACGGCGTGTCAAAATGCCTAGCAGCATAGAGCGACCTACCACCACCACTCACCATGCACCTTTACCAACCGTTGCCAAAACGCCCAACATGACCCAAACGCTGCCCAAACGTCTGGTGGCCTTGTGCCCCTCACTGACAGATAAGACCAAGGCAATTTTTACGCCCTCGCGGTGGCTATTCAACGGCCATTTGCAGACCGCCGCGGTCACCAAGCTGGCGTTTTTCAAGGGCTATGACGTAGACTATCACCGGGAACTGGTATCGCTGCCCGATGGCGGGGCCGTGGCTCTGGACTGGTACCCGTCCTTTGAGGAGAAGCCCGATCCTTCGATTCCTATTGTTTTTATCCTCCACGGCTTGACCGGCGGTAGCCACGAGTTTTACGTACGCGCGCTGGTCAAATGGATGACTGCAGCTCCGTACCACTATCGCGCCGTGGTGATGAACAACCGCGGGTGTGGGTTTTCCGAGCTACTCACCCCGCAGATGTACAGCGCCGGGTATACGGACGACCTGCGGTTCGTGCTCAACCGGCTCCACCAGCAGTTTCCAGATACGTCCATGCTAGCAGCAGGGTTCTCCCTGGGGGCCAATATTCTGGTCAAGTACTTGGGCGAGGAGGAGGATCGCTGTTTTCTTCAGGGCGCTGTGGCAGTGGGCAACCCGTTCAACATGCTCAAGGCCTCGGAAATCCTCAACGAGGGGTTGCTCGGGTCGCTGATCTACACCAAGGTCATGCGCAACAACCTGGTCCGAGCATTTCTGCGGCACAAACAGGTATTTAACGGATCGGGGCTGGACGTGGATCTGGTGGCCAAAAGTCGTACCCTTTACGAGTTTGACGACCTGATGACCCGGCGCATGTTTGGCTTTGAAACGGTTCGAGAGTACTATATCAGCGCCAGTTCCAGCCCTTGGGTTCGCCGGGTGCGTGTCCCTTTGCTATGCCTGAACAGCCTCGATGATCCTATCTGTTCTTCTCAATCCATTCCGTTCCAAGATTGCATGAATAATCCCTATGTGGTTCTGGCCACAACTGCACATGGGGGACACCTGGGCTGGTTTGAAACGGGCACCGACGATAATCAGATTAAGCCCTGGTGGACCAACCCCGTGGGTGAGTTTATCGCTGCGTTGGAAGGCACCCAAGTGATAGCTTCCGGAGCCCGGGTGCGGTGAGCCCCGCCGAAGCAAGATAAAAGACGGGTGGTCTTGATCACTGTGTGCCAGGTGCTGCCTTCTCGTTCGCCAGTCTGTATATAACCATAAAGTATTTTCAAACCATACCTGGATACATTGCTGCCCGAGCCCCATCATAGGCTGTTGTGGCCAGTGGCACACACGCTTCTTCTCCTTCTTCGCTCCATATCTATAGTATACCCTGGACCCGCAGACAATTTCGCTGAGATCATCTTGCCCTAACCTCCCCTCCTTGGCCTGGCGGTGACCGATTCACTGCGCGGGCCTAAGTATAGGAGGGGACCATGGGGAGGGGAAATAATTTTCAGTCAGAGCACAGCAAGATCCATGGCTTGGTGCCAGCAGCGGACCTTCAACCTTGCCCGTTTGTTTATTGACTGCGGAACGGTGTTATTGTAAGGCTTTGCTGCTGCAGTTACCCCAGCTGGTCAATCGCTGCCCGTGTTTTGGTTTACTCGCTTTCCACCCGTTTTTCCAGGACACTTTCACTGCTTTGTGTGTCGGATTGCTTTTTGCAGCGTCAATCGCCCACCACCACATACCGTTAACTCTGCTGTGGGTCACTCATCCCACACAACGCTTTCCATGCCGTCCAAACGATCTACGCGCAGTGCGGACGTGCCAACGCCCAAACGGCCTCGGCTGACGCGGAAGAAAGACTTGGCTCCGTCACCCGAGCAAGTAAAGTAAGTAGGGAAGGGTATAAGCTTTACGTGGCTACACCGCAACGCTCTGCTGGAGGTGCGGACCAAACGAATGCAGAGAGTATCACGTTTACCTGGTAATAACTGTGCGCCCAGTAAACCACAGCAGCCCTGCTTTTATGCGCTGGGTGGCCTCACTGCATCGTGGCCCAATCAAGCAGATACCATCGATTGCTGGACTAGCCCACCCCTAACCACTACTGATATGTCTCCACATAGCGGTAATGGGCAACTGTGGACAAATGGGGTGTTGCCATCAGCCATGATGCAGCATCGCCAAAGAAGAAAACATCCACTACGACGCTGACGAGCTTTATCAAAGGCGATGGTCGCAAGTTTTTTTCCACCAAACGAAGCAAGGACGGACAAACCAAAAATAGGTTGGTAGCCAACATATATGGTGCATCCTCTAAAAAAAATGCGCACGGTGGGACTGTGTGCTGCGTTGGGTATCGTGGTGGCAGGTTACCATGAAGGCTCGGGATTCGGTGCGTAGGGCCCATGGCCAATCAGCCACTTGCTAACCACTGGTATGGGTAGCTTTGTGAATAATGATATGAGCACTTTTTATGTATGCATAGTGCGCCATCGCCAGCGGACCGCAAGATTGAACCTAGCAGCTTTTTTGGCCCATCAAAACCTCGTCCAACACGTACCACTGTGGCGGCTGCCAAATCTCAGTCCAAGTACAAGCCCATGGATGCTGAATTAACAACTAGCGAGGAGGACTCGGACGACTCTGAAGACGGGGCATTTCAGCTTAAAGATGCCGACATCAAAGCAGCCAAGGCTGAAGAGGAAGAAGATGACGATCTTGAAGACGACGCTATTCCCGAAGATGATGATAATGACGCACTTGAAGTGAGTGAAGACGATGAGGACGTGGTGGAAGAGGTCCCTTCGCAAACTGCGCGGCCCCGTCGGGCCAAACCCGCTACTCAAACTTCCATGGCAGTTCCTACTGGTCCAACACCAGCCACTCCTCGACGTAAGCCCAGGGCTGACGCAGGGTCTACGGGTGCGACGAAGAAATCCACCGCGGCGGCCCCATACCCTTACCAAGCCCAGCGGGATGCGGCCTTAGCACAATTTGGCAGCTATGTGGATGTGGTGCCAGAAAAGAAACCGTACCAATTTTGGGCCAAGCAAGCGGAGAGTGGTCCCGTGGCGCCTGGCTCCAAGGACTTGCCAACAGGCGCGGAGGACTGTCTCGGAGGTCTGACATTTGTGCTTACCGGTGAACTGGCATCCATGTCACGTGCTGACGCTGGTGACTTGGTCAAGCGCTACGGTGGACGCATCACTAGCGCACCAAGCTCGAAAACCACCTTCTTGATTGTGGGTGGCGACCCTGGAGCCACAAAGCTGGAAAAGGCCAAGAAGATCAAGCTCAAGACGCTGGACGAAGATGGGCTGCTGGATCTTATCCGCGCCTTGCCGCCGGGCCCTGGCGCGTCGACCGAATCCACAAGGGGCCAGAATCCGCCATCACCTACCGTCAAGGAGGAAACAGTCCCGTTTACTGATGCTGCTACGGCACCAGCTACCACGGCCATGCCAACAGCGGTGGTTCCGCCCGCGTCAAGTGGATCAGCGAGCACCGAACTCTGGACTGACAAGTACCGCCCCCGGTCGCTGAAAGAGCTGTGCGGGAACAAGTCCAATGTGGAAAGCATCTTACGGTATTTGCGGGGGTGGAAACGTGCCCTTGGCTATGGTGGTGCGCCCGCAGCCAGTCAAGCGCGCGCCAAAGCAGTGCTAGTGTCGGGTCCGCCTGGCATTGGCAAAACTACGGCAGTGTTGTTGGCCTGCGAATCCGAAGGGTTCCAGATTATTGAGATGAACGCCAGCGACTCGCGGAACAAAAAGTCTCTGGATAAGGTGGTGCGTGAGTTGACCGGAAACCGCACGGTCACTGAATATTTCACAGGCACCAATAATTCACCTAAAGCACCCTCTGGCGTTGCGAAGCAAGCCGTCTTGGTGATGGACGAAGTGGACGGGATGTCGGCTGGGGACCGGGGTGGTATGGCCGAGTTGATTCAGATCATTAAGAAATCGCTGATTCCCATCATCTGTATATGCAACGATCGGCAGTCGCCCAACATTCGCAGCCTGGCGGGATACTGCGAAGATTTGCGGTTCCGCCGTCCCGATGCCAACACCATCCGGTCGCGCTTGATGACTATTGCGTTCAAGGAAAAGCTCAAGCTGCAACCGAATGCCATTGATCAGCTGGTGGCGTCCACCCACGCCGATATTCGCCAGATCCTCAACCTGCTGTCGACGTACCGCTTGTCCAACGCCTCCATGACCTATGATGACAGCAAGCAGTATGCACGCACGGCGGAAAAATTCGTTTCGTTGAACCCATTTGACATCACAGGCAAGCTATTTAACCCACAGGCCTACCGCATCGACTCGTTTGCCACTCGGTTAGATTACTACTTTACCGATTCGGGGCTGATTCCTTTGATGGTCCAGGAAAACTACCTCAACTGCGAACCCAGCCAGGCGTATTTGGCCAGCTCGGCCGCTCCAAACTCAATTGTGGCTCGCTTGGACGCGCTAAGCGAAGCTGCCAATGCCATTAGCGAAGCCGATCTGGTGGATCGCGCCATTGGACATTCCCAGCAGTGGGGGCTGATGCCCGTGCACGCGGCATTTTCGTGCGCACGGCCGGCGTTTTATATGCACGGGGGCATGCGTGGGAGGTATAATTTCCCGGGCTGGCTGGGCAAGAACTCCACTGCCACTAAATTCCAACGCATGCTGCGCGAGATCCAAATCCATATGCGGTTGCGAATTTCGGGAGACAAGCACGATGTGCGGCAGAATTATATCCCTGCCCTTGTGCCATTGCTTACAGCACCACTTCGAGAGAACGGCCAGGCTGGGATTGAGCCAGTGATGCAGGTTATGGATCACTACTTTTTGACCAAGGACGACTGGGACGCAGTGATGGAGTTCCAAGTGGGCGCCACAGCACATGCCGGTTCATGGGCGGATCCTCTGGCATCTATTCCGCCCAATGTCAAATCAGCGTTTACTCGTCAGTATAACAAGGTCAGCCACCCAATGGCGGTGCCAGCGCCTTCTCCTGCCTTGGGTGGTGCTGGCAAACGTGTGCGAGGTGAAACCAGCCCTGTGGTACCTGATTCCGAAGGTGCAGTTGATATGGGCGAGGTCAACAGTGAAGATGACGAAGCTGGCAGCGGCAATGGTGACGCCGACGACGACCAAGGTTTGGAAAATGATCGGCTGATAAAGAGGAAGAAAGCCCCAGGAACGGCTTCGCGCACCACCGCTGCTGCAAGTGGGAGTCGCAAGGGCCGCGGGCGTGGTCGTGGCAAGGCTACGCGCTAAATCCACAGTAGCGATGCCGTGGCTGCTTGCTCTATATTTCTCGGAATGGCACCGTTTTTGTTGGTTGTTTTTTTTGCCCGTTTGTTGGGTATCAAATGCAATTGAGCTTGAAATCGTGCTAAATAATGCTCGTGGCCAGTTTTATATTTTGAAACGAGCGCAGTGCCCCACCCCATTTGCTCTATTGATGAGGGGGGAAGCTTTTTTGGCTTACAGTCAATGTTTTGGATGTATTCGCTGATAAATCTATTGTCTTGTTGATAGATTTTTTTGGCACGAGCGGACTAGTGATTGTTGAAATCTAGGCCACCCTTGGTTGCGGCAACCAGGCTATTAATGCAAATGGCCACGCCGGTCAACAGAGCTATGGGCAATAAATCCCTCATCACCAAGGCCCTATCGAGCCTCTATGCGCTGCAGTACCAAGCTGCCTCACTTGACGCAGTCGTCTTCTGTGAGCCGTCGCCACACAAACGGATACAAGCCCTCGTATCGTGACATTTTTAACTGTCTCAATGGACTGGCAGGTGTCTAGTGCTGCCCGTGTACTGAAAAACATAAACACAAGGTGGCAGTTTGTGAGCTCAGCGGATTGGTCAGGGCATCCCTGGGCCCGAGGGCAGACATCGTTGGCAGCAGCTGTGGGCGACCAAAAAGCGCCGATTTCAACAAAAACCAACAACCAGCACATTGCCCTTGACTATAGGCAAAGGTGTACACTTTGGTTGATTCGAAAGTGAATCCCACATCTATAGCGTTGCGGTATTTTTTATCTTTTTATTTCTTTCTTCCCTCGCCTCCTTCCCTTGTGCAGCTACGATTGTTCATAGTCGAGCGTCAGTGAGCCTTGGCGAGAAAAACATGACCTTCATTGTTTACGAAACAACGTATCAGATCTGCCACCTGTCGAGTGTAAAACCCACGCCCAGACAGTAGGGGCGAGAAAACTGGGCAAAGCTGCCATGATCCCTTTGATGACAAAGGTGGCCCGAGCCACCCATGGCACGCCCCTCCCCGGCCGTACCGCATTGGATTTCTTTCAGCGCGCCCGCATAGCTATTGTTGCCGTCTTGGTGTCTTTGAACACGTCATGGCAATCGTTCAGGGTTTCGGAATGCTGGTCCGAGCCCACTATATGCTTTCAGGACCAGGGGGGGTGAAGAAAATCGAGACAGATGTGTGTATGTCGCGTGTTTAGGGCATAGCATAGTTGGGTCAGAGGTGTAGCCCGCCTTTGGTATCCGCCTGCTTTCAGACTGGCTCCCCGACGTGACCGGACAATTATACCGAAAATGGATGGGCATGGCAACCTCCCAGAAACAGAAACCGTAGGCAGAGGCCATGCCAAGTGTATGTTGGTGTGGGTGCTGTCGTCACCACGTCTTTTTTACCAGGACTCATTTCATAGGCGGACCACGCTTTGGCTACCTTGGGCAAGTGAATCAGAGAAAAAATGTACGGCGCGACTGAGCAAAAGACTGACAGCCAAAGCGGGCAATCTTTAGTGATTGGTGGTAATAAGTGCCTAAAACAGGTTTACTGGGAGCGAGTAAAGTAATGGAGGCGCTGCACGCGACCCGCACGGATCGAACGGTTTCCAGTGGTAGGCTGCTCTGTCGTCACCACTGACAACACAGCGCTGGGATTCAGCCCAATTTCGCCTGCGGTGTCCACCCCAGGGTAGCAGAGCAATGAACGATGGGGGATAGATTGGTGGTGCGTTGTGTACGAAGCTGCAGCTAGTAAGCAGCGTTGAAGTGTGTATCCACGAATGCGTCGGGTACTTCTTAAAGCCGCCCGTCGGTGGGCAGGTAAACCCCACCCGTTTGCTGGCCATACGCTGACACCACGGCGTGGAGCAACAAGCTGAGTTACGGCTCAGGGCTTCGTGCCCAACCTTCTTTCTAATTTTCTTGGACGCTAGGTGTCGGAAGGGGAACGGGTGGAGCGGAATGGCAAAAGGCTGGCAGGGAGCGACAGCTGGCTCCGCATTCCCACCGACTCCAGAGGGCTGAGCGGTGGTTCACAGTAGCGATGATTGCCCGCCCTCCGTCCACGACTCGCCCATGCTGACCCCAAAAGCGCCAACTTGGTATATAAACAGTGCCTGCAGCCGGTTGCCTAAAATGCCTTCCTCGTTACGCCTCGCTCCAATTCCATGGCATTGTAAGACTCGACAGTGCAAACCGTGGCTGTGCACCAATTCGCCGCCACAGCCCCCTTTTCCAGTCGTTTTTTTTTTCGCTCACCTCGTCCTCACCTTTTTTTCTACTGCCCCTGTGGGCTGTGAACAGCTCAGCTCTTAGCGTGCTCACCCAGCCAGCATTTGGAGCTGTCGCTGGCACGGTTAAACGCTTGGTGCCTGGGCTGTAGAGCAGTGGCTCGGCTGGTGCACACATTGGTCCACGCAGGGCCCGGAATCAGAGAAACGCTTCGGCCCATCTCCTGTTTATTTTTTTCTGCCTTTGCGTGCTGCTGTATTCTGCCAGCGATCTATGGCCTCGGGAGGCACCATTCCGTGCATAAACGTACACTGGGCCCGCCCAGTCCTTCCGTTTCCTGTGCCTGCCACTGTTTTGCAACGCCGCGGCTTGGGCACAGTGCACCCGCCCCTCGCCATCATCGTAGCGATTGCGTGATAAGCAGTCGTCGCCGTGCTCCTGAATCAACCGCACCCCTCTTGCGTCTCTGCCACGCCTAAATCGCCTTCATTCTGCTCGTTGCGACCCGCCCACTGCCTGCTCGTATTTAGAGTGCCGCCTGGGTCGCTTGTCTCTTTATTTTTTCACTTATTCTCTCGTCTGCTTTCGTCGCCTTTGTTAATCCAGGGTTTTGTACGACCCCAACTACTGGCACGCCTGCTAGCGCACCCTTCTTGGTGCCACCGTTGTTCAGACCCAACCGCTATCGACTGAGCCAGCAGCGCTGTTCTTACATATTCTCCTTACGCTTTATCACCACCTGCCTCTTCGCCACCAACGCTGCTGCATTGTTCACCCACCTGCTTTTACCACCTCATAGCGCCTAGTGGTTCATTGGCACCCATGTCGACGCTGGACGACTGGTACGTCGTGTTTTGGCTGGCAGGAAGCGCGTCCCTGCTGGTTGTCAGCTCCGCGGCAGTCTATGCGTGGTGCGCGTACCGTCGCAAGCAGCCTGGGGCGTCGTTGGAAAACGGCATTCGTGCACCCACGCGCGCGTCCCTGGCGGTGGTCACAACGGAGGAGTGCCAGGCTCTCTTGGACTCTGCGCCACCGTCACCGCCGGCCTACCGCTTTGAGCCCAGCGCTGGGTATCGCACCCAATCGCCTACCGTTAGTATCAGTCGGTCGGTGCCTATACAACGGTACGGTACCGTAACATCTGTCACTCAGGCCACGTCGCTAGCCCGTGACGCCACACTAGGCCCGCTTCCGTACACCCACGGGGCCATTGGTGTTCAAGACTTGGCCGCGAGTGTGCTGTCCGAACGCCAGAGCCTGGTCCAACCCGCTGACCTTGACCCGCTGGTGCATGATTCGGCATGGCAGAGTCCTGCCAGCGGGGCGCAGGCATTAGCCAAGCATTCTAGCCCCGTTACGTCGTTGCGAACGCCGGAATCGTCGGTTAACCATGTCGATTTTCGGGACTTGCCTCCAAACGTGCCCAGCTCTACCTCACTTGATGATCCGTGCCCCCACGATGCTACCCAGCTGGTGCCGTCGGAGCCAGAAACTCACAAAGAATCACTACCCGAATTGTTGGCCCCAGCCGCAGTGGCCGTATCGCCCAGTGGGTCCAGCAAGACGGGGGCTCTGTCCTTTGTGGCGTCAGTCGATTCAATCTCCACTATCTCCGATCGCACTTCGCACCGGGGATCACCGCCCAATTTAGCTAGCTCGTGTCAATCGGCAAAGGACGGCACTGCTGGCGGAGTAAGCGTACCCGAAACTGCTTGCCTTTCCACAAGAACTCTCAGCTCCACTGATTCAGCTGATGTTTGTACGCATCGAACACCCGTCGCAGTCTCTGAGCAATTGGATTCATCGGTGGCATCAGCTATACAGACAAGTCATCAGACGGGCAATGGGTCGCCTACGGTATCGCCGAGCAAGCGTGGCGAGATCAGCTCACAGACAAAGCCCCAGGTACCGACAAAAGTAGCGGACAGCCCCAGCGAGGACGACACAAGAACAGAAGACAACGCCGATACCAGCAAAGTTGACTGCGCATCGCTGCCGGAAGCGCGCACACCGAGCAGTCCCGCTTCACCACCCACGACGTCTCGTGCTAGTCGGCGACGGGCAAACCGACGTAAGCGACGCAACCAGGACCCCAACACTAGCCCACATCCACCATCCTCATCGTCATCTCCACCGCCATCTCAGTCACCGCTACCACACTCACCCGTAGCCCTAAATTTGGGCACGTCTCTCCCGGATGCTGGACGGCCATTTATGGTGAAGCAGTTCACCAATCCGCGAGCGCGTGCCCTGACCATTGGCGATTACCGTGATACCCAGTGGGCGCTACCCCGGCAACTGAATCCTTCAACCCAGGCTTCAAAGGCCACACCAGGCCAGCGGACCACTGCGCCGACGCGTCCCCCAACTCACAAGGTCAAGCCCCGCCAGCGCTCCCAGACGCTGCCCTTAACCTATTTACCGGACGCGCCCATTGATGTCAACGTCAGCAAGATAGTTGGTACCAGGGAGTTGACCGTCTACACCAATTTTTATACTTTGGAGACCGAAAGAGAGAAGGTTGCGTACACAGAGTTGCTCATTGAAAGTTGTCACAAAACGCTGGACAGGCAAGCCAAAAAGGCAAACAAAGAGCCAGCCAAACGAACCTCGAAGCGCTGCAAATTTTGGCCCACCTGCAATAGTAGTAGCTGCAAGTATCGACACCCCAACCGAAAATGTAAGAACTGCCTGAATTGCCGACGTCCCAACTGCATGTTTATCCATTATAGCGACGTGCCTGACATGTACAAACGGCTGTGCGACAAGATGGTTCGGCAATCTAACCACTACAGCCGGCTTGGCAAAATTCAGCAGCCCAAGTCGAAATCGCTGGATTTGCCTCGTTCATGATCGCAGCTGGCAGTGGAGGTGAATTTTATGTTAGGAGTGTGAGTCGCTGGATGAGGTCCATCTTTGATAAGGATCGGATGCTCCACTAGCCGTGCAGCGCGTGTTATCGGGCCCTCTGGGTATATGTCTAACTGGCATTGATTTTATCTCGCTCGGTAATGTTATTGCGCGCCCATAGATCGTGGCTGTATGCGGTGATCAGCACTTGTATTTACCCTTTATTTCCAAGATCATAAAAACTTGTCAGTTATTATTGGTTCTAAAAACCTAGGCGTCCGCGCAATGAAGTCAACTTTACTTTATTAGGGAACCAGCCATAACAAGTTTCATGTTCCTTTTTATTTTGAGCACTTGGCTCAGTCGCTGTATTTGGCGGGCTCTGGTAAGACGGCTTGAACGACCTGTATCACGTGCTACGTTGCTTTTATCGCATCTCCAGCATAGCTGGGCGGTCCTCCAATGCCGAATGTGGGCGGACATCCAAGCAGCCATCTAGAAACACTCTGCACATTGCTGGTCCACCAAGGGAGCGACGAAATTGCTTGTTTAAAGTGTTTTTGTAATTCCTTGCAGCTCATATCAACTGTGCCTTTTATATTTGTAAACGTTCACGTTAGCCTCTGCCCATACGATAATTCACACCCGCTAGCTCCTATTGTCGCGATTACCATGTCCAAAGCTGTGCGCACTCTGGGGTTCGGGTCGGTGCTGTTGGCTGTTTGGTTGGCAGTGTTGCTGGATTGGTTGCCATTGCCGCTCAACGCTACCGTGCGAAACGAGGTGTGGCCCGTGGTAAGTACTGTAAACAGCCCTGGTTAAATTGTGTCCGCACTGGAGCGTGTTCGTTCTCCGAGCAGGTCGACCCGGTCTGTGCCTGCGTTGGAATCTAACTGGCCTTTGGTTTAGTCTGCCTGGGTATGGCGCTATGTGTATTACTTTAGCTGCCGTTGGAAGCGCTGATAGGACTAGGCGCGTATATGCTGGGCAGTGTCGGCTATGGCTTAATGACGTTTCGCGACTGCCCCGAGGCATACCACGAACTGGTTCAGGTGAGTTAGACCTAATAATTTTGCTTTGTTCTGCGCTACTGCGTGGTGGCGCATCGCTCATGCTCAGCATGGCATGCTGCTATCCACACTTTATTACGCGCACCCACTGCTGGTTGCAGTCGTCTTGTTGTATTTATTGTCTCTTTTTTTTGGTAGAACCAGCAGCTGGTTATCGCATCTTTACTTACCGGCATCGGCACTGCCATGCTGGAACTGCGGTGAATTATGATTATCTACCTACCTATTTATGATGCAATGGACGCGCCCACCAACCAGGAAATTGACATGGCCAAATCAGACCTGATGCGGCACAAGGTGATTTAATTGACTGGCCTAAAGAGCAACTCCTTCCGCGCATCAGTTTCTCAACACGAGAGGTTGGTTGGGCATGGGTGTTGGCCCTTGCCATCCAGTGGGCTGCGTGAAACAAAATGGTGCCGTCGTCCATGGAAACAAACTGCTATTAACGGTTTTTATCTGCCAAGTGCCCCGAAGCGTCTATCCTGTGAACCATGCCAGCGAGCTTACCAATAAAGCAGCAGTTCCCAGTTCCTAGACGTCAACTTGTGACATGCTTACCTACCCAACTGATAAGCGGCTTGTTATTTTGTTACTATTGGCATCCTACTCGGAGCATTTATAGTGGGAGGCCGCCGATAGATTAATGGCGGACGATTGGCCCATTTTTTTGGTTAAGCTGGGGCGGTATAGCAAAGGCCGTTCTAACTGTGGGCAGTTGCTACGCTGGAACCGTACTTTATTTTGGAAGCATGGCGGGCTATGTGCGATTGAAAGCGACCAGCTACCACCGCAACATTGGCCCAGCCGCTGGACGCCACTCCGAGATAAAAAAATGATGGGAGGAAATACAAAGTTTAGAGCCCATGGCGCCCATTTGCTGCCGAGGCGCTGCCGTTCGCCCGCTCTTTCCCAGCGTGGTCAGCACCAGTACTTTGCGCTGCGTTGTGCTGCCTTTGTTGACCTATTGGTTCGGGTGGGCCGAGTGGGCGATCAGAATTAACAAAGCTATAGAGACCATTGGCGAGCTGTGGTCGCCCGGCCCCTTTCTGGTGTCTTTGTGCTTGCTGGTTGGTATTTGATACCTGCATTGGCTTCTATTTGCCTTGGGTGCCCTTCCTTTTTGCTTTGGTCGGCTTGGTGAGGCGCGCGTTCCTGTATTTTTCTCAGCCATGGATTACCGCGCGGCGGCAACGCAAAACCTCAAGGCGACCAAGCCTAGTGGTGGTGTGCCGCCGACCTCTGCGGCCAAGGGAGGCAAAGCTCACGTAACGCTGTCCACCACGGTCAATAAATCCGCCACCAAGGCCCCGCCATCGTCCTCATCGCCCGCGATGAGCTTGCACGGGGCGCCATCTGCCACCGCATCCACACCCAAGGACTCGGTGCCGCAAGCCAAACCGAGCCCAGCGGCCAACGACGCGGCTTCATCTCCCGCCCATGCCCCATCCCGGGCGCCTACCACAGGTGTCGCGGCGCGCAAATCGCAACCAATGTCGTATTCATCCGTTGTGGCACCCGTGGCCAACAAATCGACCACGTCAGCAGCCGCTGCGCAGCCCCTTTCTGGTACACCAAATCGGGCACCCACTGCTTCAGCTTCTCAACCAGACACAGCAGGTCCTGTGGCATCCACGGCCAAGCCTAGCACCGAGAACAGCGCAGTGACGGGATCTGCGTCGTCAACAGGGTACGACTGGCTAGTCGGGCTTCGTGTTGCTTTGACCACCGCTGACAATGTTCGGCGCACAGGGCTTATTTTTATTTACGATCCTCTTCTGCATTGTGTGGCGCTGATAGCCGATGTGACCACTGAGGAACGCACCCGCCTAACGTCCGACGTGGGTGGTTCGCCTGTAGTGAATGGCAGCAGCGGAACGCCTAAAATGGCCACAGTGGCATCGCCGCCCGCGCCATCAGCAGCTACTTTGTCGGCGGACCAACTACCGCCGCCTATCCACCAACGAAATGTGCTGAAAACGCTTCAGGGCAAAAAGGTGGATATTATCAAGGTCAGGCACATCAAAGCGGTCACAGTGCTGGACTCGGCGCAGCCCATAAATTGCGTTCCTAGCTCCAACCTATTTGGAGCGCATGCCGAGCCTCGTCCGATCAATATCGACAAGGTCAAACAGCAGCTGCAGCAGGGCATAAAGGAAACCGAGTCCCACGTGTTGAAGATCGGTGTGGGCGTCACCAAGGAAGCCCAGGCCATCTTTAACGCCTTGAGCAAAACGTAAGTTCCAGCTTGCTACGATAAGACTTTGGGAGTGCAAGGCATCTTGTAATCAGCTAGCCTCTTGGCTTGCTCCCTCCCTCCCCCCTTCACAGATGTGAGCACAAAGGCAGAGTGTAACTCTCGACTGTTAACCGCCCTTTGCTCGAAAATGCCATTGTATGTTGGAATGGGCGCTGCACGCCAATGCTTAGACTGCCGTGCCGTTGGGCCAACGACGCCATTGTGGTCCTGGACGAAGTTATCATACACTCGCCGTACGAGCCCCAGAATTGTCGAGCCAATGTAGCTGCTTCGTCGCTTTTGGAGCGGGTGAAAAAAGTTCTACAAGGGGAACGGCAGCGACTGGGTGCAGGGTTGAAGTGACCAATTTTTCTGCTGCACCCACAACGCAGCGCGATTTCGTTGATTACTTGTCTACTTTTATTGCTTATGACGGATGATGGGGAAGCAGGGACGACTGAGCAACTCAAATCATGGGCTGATGTGAACCTAAAGCGGACGCCAGTGTGATGCAAATACCGGCAATAAAGACCAATCCATTAATATTCATAGTGGTGAGTTGCGCTGGCATTAACCGCGATAAGTGGAATGAACAACAATGGGTTAGCGGCTGTCATGAGCCGCATTGATGGGTTTTTTTTGGAAGCATCGGATCCGATACTTGCATGTCGTAATCACTGTATGCTGATGGGTACAGGGTACTACTTTTATTACACTATTCTCCAAGCCTAGGCCATCACTTGAGTAGTAGTTTACAAAAAATACAGGGCGTGATGAACGCTTTAAAGTTTTTGCAACTGCGAAACGCAATAACAGAAGCGGCACCTTGCATACTACCGGAAGCTTACTAAGTGTTACGTGGCGCTTACATCGTCCAGATAGCCTTGATCAAAGGCGACTGTCACAGACATCGGTTACCTGTCCATCTGGCCAGCAGATCAGGTCCAACAATGGGGTTTACGCTGAGGCATCGGCTGGGAGTGCATCGGGCGAAGATGACCCACTCGATCCTCCCATTGGCATCATCATCATCCCCGCCATAGAAAGGGTACCCGCTGCGCCGCTAATTACCGCACCCTTTACATTAGACCCTTGCTTTGCTTGTGGTGGAAGGGTGTCGGACTTGTCGTCTGCGTTATTGTCGACCGGCTTTGATGGGGCTGGCGTGACCGGTTTCTTGTCCTCAGGCTTTTTTTCGTCTTTCTTCTCCTCCTTGTCTTTCGTCTCTTTCTTCTTCTCCGTCTTTTTCGCTGGCTTTTTGGGCCGCTTCTTGAAGATCTTAGAAAACCGAATAACCGGCGGCGTTCCAGCACTTGGCTAGGGACGACCGACTCCACGGCTGAGGCACTGGTCAGCGCAGGAAGCGGAAGCGCACCAGCGGGACTGGCGGCGGCAGAGGCAAGGCCATAGCGGCAACAGTATAAACAAGCTTCATCGTGGTGCTAGACAGCGAATGATCAAAGTGGGCTGGCAGGTAGTAGTGGATAGATTTGGTGATGATAGTGCCGGTGGAAACAAAAATGCACTGATGCTGGAACACCGGGGAGTGCGTCCCCTGCTATTTATATTGGCGCTTGAAAAGACTTGACATGGCCCCGTTTTGCGCTGATCAGCAAAACAACCCCAAAATCTGAAGGTTTTAAACATTTATCCTTTGCCAAAGGAGGGAGTAATTATGTGACTATGGATCGTTCGTCGTGTTCGTAATAGCCCTGAACTTATACCGCTGCTACCAGAGGCCCTTGGTGCCAACAAATAATCTTTGCGATAAGTTTATGAATAGTGAACACATGCCCAATAAATTATTAGCGAATGACTCAATGCTGGTAGCTCTGGTGGTGATGGCGGGAGCTATATTAATTTTAAACATCTTCCTCGCCATCATCTGCCTCCCCCAGGCCAGCTTTGAAACGGTGATCAGCAGGCAGCCGCCGTCTCTAGTCTTAAACCAAACCAGGACCCATGCTATCGAATTAGAACCAATACTAATATTGGCTAGGTATCTGAGACTGTGGTAAGCTATGAGGCGAGTGTTCACTGCTCGCCGTTATGCGCTGGTCATTGCACGGCAACAAAGGCATCCAACTGGGGCCTCTAGGTGCCATTATATTTTTGTTTGCAGCGCATTGGTGCGCCCTTTGAACAAAAAAAGCGAACAACGAACAGCTCTATTTACTAAAGCTAAAGAAACTAAGGAGAAACAGCGAATGGCACATTTGGCCTAGGTTATCTACGAGCAGCAAGCGCTGACGTAGTTAACAGCACGTGGGCGCGCCAACTAACAGCGCCATTTACTGGCCCTGGCTTCGAGCCCGACAGCAGTGCCCCGTAAAGGTTGACTTTGCTCGATCTACTTCAAGGGCACTCTAGTGGTCAGACCTAACAGCACTAGGCGTAAACGGCGAGCATGGGCCTGATACGGCAGGGACGAATGAACATTGGTCCATACTTACAGGCGTTAGGTATCGTGAGTCTAAATGGTTGAGCAAAAAGAGCCATCAAGTCCAATTAATAGCTTCGCCCGACCCTTTGTTAGCTCGCTCGCTCCGAGTCGGCTCTAGAAATACGGTGGCAGCGCTGGCACCATGCCGCTATTGGAGTGACCCAGCGCCCTATTGGCAAGGCGGTTTTGCAGTTTTTATGTTTGCATTCTACGCCCAAGTCTGTCATCTCACTGCCGGCACTTTTGAGCAGAATTAGTCGTAGTCTTGTTCACCTTTTTTGTTTTAGCATGAATACTTGCCGTTTTTATTTTTGGATTTTCACCTCTAAGGCTTATGGACTGAAATTAGGATTGAGATGAATGATCCAGGTCATGAGCCGAGACGACCATTACGTAGGTGTATACCTGATGCAGCTGGTTACTGCAAAATTAAACTACCCATAACCATCGTGTGAATGGTGCCTCTATCTGGCGCTGTACGTGAAATGATGCAAGGAGAAAAATCTTATTGCAAATTACTTTGGCATCACCTGCGTGGCTTGAGGCGTACAATGACAGATATAGCCTCCTTGCCAACGTTGTGTGCGCAATAAGGTGGCACAAAACTATCATGCAGCATGGTGGGTAATAGGCTACAGTAACTGCATTGCCTATCCCGCCTACTGTTGGCAGTAACAATAGACTCGGCACAATCCCGAATGCAGTCAACTGCTTAGAGAGCAGATAGCGTGAAAATTTAAAGGGTTGGGTGATGCAAAGTTTATTGTCAATTGCAACAAGAATGCCTCTAAAAGTAATATATAGCACACGCACATCAGCTTAATTCTTCATCAAACGATAATGAGGCGAAGAGTGTGGTGTATCTGCTTACATACCCAAGAAACCAAGTTGGTAATCCCTGAGAAGTAGATATCTTAGGTCGATGGTGCTTCGGGCGACGATGATCCGCCTCCTCCCATAGGCATCATGGACATAGCCACCATCGGGGCAGCGCTAACTCCCGCATTTATGGCCATTTCCTTCTTACTCGATCCCTTGGGTTGTTGATCGGGATCGGGTTTATTGTCCGTGCCTTTGTTGCCGTTTGATGAAGCTGGTGCTGGCTTTGAGGAGGAAGATGAAGACTTTTTCTTGCTCACCAAGTTCTTGATTGCACCAAAAAACCCACCACGGCGACGTTCAAGTACCTGGCTAGGTGCACTGGTGCCAGCAGCAGGGCAGCTGATCGGTGCAGGATGCGGCAGAGCTGCTGCGGGACTGGCGGCTAAAGCAGCGAGGCCCAGAACGATAACGGCAGCGGTGTAAGTAAGCTTCATCTTGGTGCTAAAATGGAGAATGCGAAAATGAAAATGGCGGATAGCGTATGCAACAGTGGTGTGAGTGAAAGCGAAAGCGGGCTGTTGTTGGGCCAACGGGTGGCGGATAGCTTGCTATTTATATTTTCATTTCAGACACGCTGACATCGTTCTATTGTGCACTGGTAGGAAAAAATCATGAAAACTTAAGTTGTAGAGGCCAATTAAAAAGTTTTGCGGGGATAGCTTTAAGGCCAGGCCTCGATTTTCATGTTTATTATGCCCCTGGCCTCTTACCACCGCTACCAGAGGGTACGCTCGCAAGCGAACAGCAAGGTAATATAATTAGTTTCAGGGAACTTCTACCTGAAACACTATTGGCAGGCATATCAATGCTACCACCGCGGATGATAGTGTAAGCTATACCAAGAATTGAAATTTGTGACAGCTAAGAAAGCGAGAAAGGGATCCCAGTTTGCTTTAATAAAGGGACGAATCCCTAACCACTGTCTAAATAAACCCATATGATCGGGTGTTTTTGACCTCTGGCCTACTTAAAGAGCATAGCCGCACGGCAGTGGTTAATGGGATGGAAGCGCACTGTGTGTTATTGTCTATGATAATGCCGTCATTGCAGAGCAACAAAGACACCCGGTTGGATGCTGTGGGTCCTCTGGGTGCCTTTATGGTTGGCGCTGCTGTGCATATTGGCAGAACGAACAATGAGCAGCTTTAATCTCCAGAACGAAAGAAAAGCGAAAGAGAGAGAAAACAGCACTCTAGATGTTGACCAACCACACGCAGCAGCCGCTGGCTAAATCAGCGGTATGGATGCTTGTATGTCATCTGCAACTTTTATGGG
>JANBQA010000281.1:0-18768 GCA_027576955.1 Dimargaris xerosporica
CCTGCGAGAGTTTCTAGTTCCACAGCATCGCTGGCCCGTGAGGCGGTTACGGTGAAAAAAGAAACCATAACAAAAAATGCAGGTTTGGGCCAATGGCAGGGCAGCTCCTGTATCGGTCAGCGGAATATTGGCTGCTGGGGTTACGCAACAAGCGGGTACAAACGGGCTATCATCACCGCATCCCCCTCTTGGCGCGGCTTGGTGCTTCATTGTTCATGCCTCTATGCGATTCCTTTCAATCTTTGGCTATTCCGTTGCTTTTGTGTGACCAGGGTCGTACGCTTCCCCTATCAAGCAACCGAGGGCATAGCATCGGGGGCGCATATCGTCAAAGGTGGGCGGGCACCGGTGGAGTTGCAGCCCGCTTCGTCTTTGTTCCTGGCTTGCTCAAAGCCGTACCTTTTTTACACCATACTTGATGCCCGCGTAGCTATTCCTCAACCGCAGAACGGTGCACCGTGTATAAACGATAAAAAAACAAGGACACACATTCCGCTCGCTCGACCCTCGCTGATCGCAATGCCGTTGCTGGTGCCGCAGCACTAAGCCATCTAATTGTAGACTCGACCACTCTGTCGCCACCTAACCAACTCTCACGACCAAACCAACGGCTCAGCATTTGCAAAGCCCGCACTCGTGGCCCTCGACTGTTAGCTCGTTTGACCACTTGGCCAACGGGCCAGAATTCGACAATGCCTAGACTGTTAATATGCCGAGCCCACCAACACACCCCATCGGCCTATTACCCACCGCTAGCAACCGGCCCCACCCACCGAAGGCCACGCCGTCCTCGACCAACCCTGGTAGCCAGGTGAATGCGTCAGCAGGAATAGCCCATGCAGTGGTGAGTACATACGTCACTAAGTGATAGGTCAGAGCATGATGTGGCAAGGAAACGAGCGTGGTAAGGGAAGGGTGCATGGCCGAGGGTAGCACTGCCCCTGGCTAGTAATTGGCCTACGGATTGCTTAGATAACTGGGGCCAAAGTCTTGGTCCTGGCAGGCATCTCTGGGCAGGGGGAAAGTCAAGCATGGCACGACCATTGCTTTCTGATGCCCGGGTCTTGCTGGCCAATGGGCTTTGCCACGACTTGAACCAGCATTGCCAACGCAGTAGAGACTCGGGGAGGGGGCAGCACCAAGGGAGAAAGGGAAAATGAGTAGAAGTCGAGGAGCCGAGGGCAGAACGCTGCAAGACCAGCATGATCCGACGTGCATTGGGCGGAGAAACATAGGTGCGCCAGCATGCAGAGTTGGTGGGGGAGGGTTGCATTGGCTACTGCACGCACCACCGTCTGGGCCACCCGGTGGCTGAGCCCGTGTTCCGCCTTTGCCTCTGCTCTACGATTGTGGGTGCGTAGACGCTGCCAGCCGCAACATGCCTTTAAAGGCAATTAGGGCCTGATTTTAATCAGTCGGCCTCTGAACCGGTCTTTTTTGCATCCGCCTCGCTCATGCTGTCTACGCATTGGTGCACAGTGGCTATTGTGAATCGAATTTCTGCCGGCACCACCACATCTGATGACCCTGACCGCTTGTGTCACCGGTCGCCCCCGTTTTCTGTCGCTCTTACACTTGTGTTCCACGCACTGCCAGTGCTCGCGCCTCCTCCTTACCAAGCAGGCTTCCAGAGTCGCAGGCAGGGATCCGCTCAATGGGCCGGGATTTCTGCTAAATCTGGACAAGTGCAGCCTAGTGCGCGCTGGACACATTGGCTTGGGCGTCCAACAACCATCGCCATTGTCAGTGGGAGGTGCAGGCCAAGGCATGCGGGGGGCATTGGGGTTTAATGAAGAGTGTGGCCATAGTGCACAAGGTGTCAGCATGGGCGTTAGTCGGTATGAGTGAGCACGCGCTTCATCCGTTGGGCCGCTCCACGCACTGGCGTAGCGATTGCTCGTCGACTCCCTACGTTTGGCTGCTCTTTGGGGCAGGGATGGATGGGAAACCTGTCCTAGCGGTTACCGCGCGCTTTTTTAGGCTTAATGGGACATTTTTAGGTTGGGTGGTCGGCCTGAGGCCCCAGAAATCTCACGCCGATTCACCACGACGCTAGCAGTGCGTTTCCTTTTCTCGGCAAGCTGGCCTGGCGCCGTGCGTGGACATGCGGTCCCTCGTGCCAATATAAGGGGTGCTCAACATCCCGCCTGGTTGCCCTACTCCACGATCTTGCCAAGTATCATTCCCCCCCTCTGCCTCCCTCTCTCTTTCTCTCTCCCCACTCGGCCACTGCCCTCTTCCCTAGCCCTGCTTGTGCAGTGGTTGCACCTAACCGGGGCTGCAACTGCTATTTGGCTTGGCTGCTTGCGGTGGCGTCCTGATTGCGCGGGCGCACCCGGCACAGAAATACGTGTGTACAGGGTGCATGGTATCTCCCTTCCCCCACGCGTTCGTGTCAACTACTGCACGCTTTTGGTAGTGCACCGGCCATATTACTGCAAAAAGCTGCCCGAACCCAAATCGATTGTTTTGTATTATACCAGTCACTGACATTTAATTTTTTATTTTCTCTACGCTCACACTGGCGGACTGACCTGACAACGTCCGGTTCCTATTGATAGGCCACTGCTACCACAGACATACCTATAGGCCCTGTGCACCTTGCCTTGGACCGGAGTGCCAGCCCGTGGTTAACAACTCCACTGGTCCCCACGCATTTTGTGACAACAGAGGTATCCCGTAACCCATCGTTTATCACCACCCCCGCCATGTCCTTTGGTTCGCTCGCTCCGTTCCACCTGACGCAGGCCCCGTTTGGCCTGCACCGGCCGGCTGGCCACCCTATGGGCTCCCCAGCGCCAGGCCCAACTGTCAATTTGGCCCCGTATCCAATGTATCCCGCCGCCACAATGCCCGTGGGAAGCCCCTACTCATTCATGCCCTTGGCCACCAGTCCAGCGTACCCAGCGCCAACCCTGGCCGCCAAGCATCCCTACCCCGGTGCCACAGCAGCTTTGGCTTCACCCAAGGCTGCTAAGCGCTCCAAGGTCTCTGCCCAGTCGTCGTCCCCGACAACGGCGACAACAACAACCACGTCGGGTGGCTCTAAAACCACTCGAATTCGACGAAAGCAGCTCATGGACGCCATTCCCCGCGAAATTGAACAAACCACACGGATGCTTCGTGCCTATCAGATTCGCTACTGCCAACGCCGTGGGTATGATCGCTTAAAGCCCATCCCCGCCCATTTCACCAGGGTAGTACAGCTATCATTTGGTCCCGAGCTTCAGAGTTTGGGTCTAGCCACTGCTTCGCCTGGCCTACCCCAGCTCTTGCCAACGGCCACTGTAGCTTATAACCCCGACCAACTAGGGGCAGCAACACGGCTTGTGCAGCCAGGGCCTATAGGTGCGGCCGACTCAACTGGCTTTTCCTCGCCGCTCACTGCACCCCCATCAGTCGGATCGTCCAGCGGGCCACCGGCGCATTTAACTGATCACCTGTCCATGCACCAAGATGACAAGGCAATTTCGCCATTATCCCGGTCCAAACAAACCTCTGCCCTGATTAAAGGCTTATTTGAGGCACGGGAAGCCAATTACCGACTGGCATGGTGCTACTTGATCCGTCGAGCAGAGGTAAGCTAATGGCCTGGGGCCTTTGCTACTGTCATGTTCAACGTACCAGTGCCCAACTCCGATCAACTTTGTTTAAGAACACGGTTGCCAGCCGAGTGACGAAGTTCAAAGGTGGATGGTATCTGTGCGCTTCGGTAGCTTTGCTGGTGCCATGGGCAAACGTGGGGACTAACCGTGATCAGGGTGCCTTCTGCATGCTATTGTACCATTACTCTTTGTGTGCGGCTTAGCTGGACTACCTGCGAACCAAAATACTAGCCACAGCGTCCACGTCTGCCCCATGCCTCTGATGGTCGTGTGCACGCTGCTGATCGAATTGTTTCAGGATAGGGTTTTGTTGAAGTAGACTTGGTGGAAACATGGGCCCCATTTATGAGCAACGCTTGCTTTCATATGACCTTGCGCGTGAGGGTGTGTTTTTTTTTCGATGTAATGCGCAATACCTGCTTGAGACTTGGTTTGATTCCTATTGTTGTAAGCTATGAAATGTAATACTTGCTGTTGGAGTTGTTGCGAACTGTTGAACCATTTAGCTGGCAATTCTCTGGGCTACCCCACTACCTTGCATGGCCCCAGGACCCGCTGGGGTGATTTTATAGTTTACAGACCTTAGTCACAACCATGGCCTGATAAGGTTGTTGGGTGGGTTTTTTTGTCTCGAATGCCAGGGTAATTTTGTACAGCCTTTGGGCTGATCATTCCGATTTCCTTCCTAGTTCAAGCCATAAATCTTGCCGAGCTATCCTGCAGCGGCAGTAGCTATGCTGTGGTGTACTGTCTAAATGCTCCTCTGCAGTAGTGGAATTCACAATGCTTATTGCAACGGCCTAGGGTGTAAATATTTTTATATTACTTTCCACCCACATTTATGGTGCCAAAGTGGGACGGTGTTCTCTTAATAGGTCCCATTTTTTCGCTTTTATGCCTCTGGGTTACGTCACAGGGCCGTGGTAGTGCAGGAGGCTTAATGCTTCAACTGACGAAAAATAGAATCCTTATCTGCACCATCGGGTATCCCGAGAGCTGCCCACGGTCAGGATAAAAATAAAGAAGAATAGTAATAAGTTATCAGTGCGCTGTGTGGTACGAAGCCTAGACCACTACGGGTTTAGGTGCTACCAAGAGGGCTAGCAGGGCTGATTGACCATGGCGTCTATTGTGCAAAAGTGCGCTAGTGGGCGGCAAACAACCGCTGCTCCCATTTTCTCGTTCATGCATCACTGGGGTTAGACCCTTTCGAGCGAGAACGCTACGCGGCCTTGGCCTTGGATCGCTTGGAATAAGTTTTGATAGCAAACTCGACGAAGAGGTACGTGAGCGGAAACAGGTAGGCGATGTTGAGCCAGATGGCAAAGGCGTGGCCAGTGGAGATTGGGCACCCCGAGAAGAAATAAAAGGAGGCTGCTGCGGTGATGCCGACCAAAAACTGGGTGATCTGCATAGTGGTGATGTACTTTTTACCGGGTGGGTGGATGCCTATGCTTGTGCACATGTAGTAAAAGTACATGATGGTATGCACAAACGAGTTGAGGATGACAAAGAGCCAGATGGGCATGGCTTGAAACTGGATCCCGGCCCACATACAGATTATTGCGCCCGAGTGGTGGTACGTCTGCAGGGTCGAGGACTTGCGGCCCTTGAGCAGGATGATGGCGGTATCGATCACCTCGTAGTACTTGGAGAGGTAAAAGAGGTAGCCCCAGTAGTACATGGCATCGTGCCAGACAATTAGCTCGCGGTCGCAAACCACCGTCACCAGGGATTGGCGGCTGAGCTCGCGTACTACCACGGGCACCACGGCCATAAACGTCACAGCCGAGTACACGCACAGGGCCAGGTTATGCAGGAACACGACGGCAGTGAACAGCGACGATTGCTGAAGACGGCTGGCCGCCACGGGCTTGTCAAGCTGCTTGGCCTGGACGCGCGACACACCGTCTGGCTGCTTGGTGTTGAAGTATTTGACGGCCACCGCGTAGATTAGCGCAATGGTCAGCGGCGCTTTCCAATGCATGAAGAATGGGAACCACTCGGGGAACGGAAGGCTATCCACCGGGACCGGCGGCGGGGTCTGTGGGAGAGCAAAGAGGTTGCGCATGGTGCTCAAAGGGTTATGGGTTAACGCAAGTCTGCAAAGGAGGCAATACGACACACCTTGTGGAGTGACCGGCCTGAATAGGTTGCTGTGTGTCAAGCAAATGAAGTGCCCGTCAAAGATATAACACAGGTGTAAAGTAAGACAACTACAAATAGCTCTAAAAGCGAAATAAAAAAGGTTTGTTGAAGAAACCAATGCGACAACCGTGGGGCGACCAATCTGTCCCCTTATACGGATAGCGTTCCTCACCCTGGTGGCTTTGCGTGCTCGAGGTTGCCCGTTTTGTATATATGTGTGTGTGTTTTGGGGGAAAATGTGGGAGGAGGGCAAAGGGACAGAGGTTATGGCTAACCGCCTCCCACCACAATGTGGAAACCCACACAGCAATGGTTGCAAAGGCTGCGAGGACCACGTGGTACGCAGCGCGGATTGCACCTCGGTATTGACTTGCAGGGTGGCAGTAGTGCAGTAGCAATAGCAGCGTCTGCCCGAAGAAGCAGTAGCAGTAAAAAAGGAAAATACGCAATCAGCGCAATTCCAGTGTTGGATCAGGCCATCCTTTGGGAACAGGCATGAGAAGCCCTCTGCGTGTCACACTGTCCGTGCTGTGCGCTGAGGGAGTTGGAAGTCGTGGTAAACCATGCGATTGGCCGGGCATGGACCAGGCTTAATTTTTTGGGGTCTGAGTGGCGGATTTGTCAGAGGTTATCCTCCAGGCCCACGCGGAGCGAAGAGTTAAGCTTATGGTCTACCAGACCCTCACCCTGTGAGCAGCACAGGGGTTGCAGGCAAGGAGGGCGGAGCCCAGGCGGTGCTGTCATGGCTTTCAGCGCCACTTATTCATACCGGGCACAGAGTTGCGTTTGGAGCGCTCCTGGTCGGCAGCTCCCGCTACCACCCATGGTGGCTGTTTGAATACCAGGCGCGACGCGATGGTGGGTGGAGATTATAGCCTTTATCCAGCCGTGACGACACTGGGTGAAACCCTTGGTCCACGATCAATGCAGACCAGCGCGCTATGTGCAGGCTGTCTCAAAACCTCGTTTGGCACCCCACCTGCCCTGTCCACCATTGAAAGAGGCATCGTGCTGCAGTGATAGAAAGTGGGTGCCTACCTTTCAGCGCCCGTCCACCTTGCTGACCAGCGTGAGGCAGCGGAGCAGAGATGTGAGTGCGGATTCTCCTATGCCAAATGACCTATTTTCTCTCGCCAATAAAGCCCTATTTTTTTCTCTCTTTCGCAGGACTCTTGAGTGCTGTACTCCCAAGGCGTCAGCGCATCGGTTAGTGGTGCAAGACCCTGCAGGGTGACATTGGCGGGAGAGGCAGGTCGGCAACGCCCTTGGATACTTATACCTGAAACCGCGCCTTATTCCCTTTGCCTCCACTCCCTTCAAACCCATCGTTGTCAGCTTTTCGCTGTGGTTTTACTTGGATTTTATGCACTCCTTACTTGGATTAACACTGCTTCGACATTGCATTGCTCAGCCGGAACTTGGCTATACCGACTGTAGCTGACAACCTTGCCTTGACGTGTCCCACTTCTTCTACCGCCAGTGTTTGCCACTACACTCTACTGCTCTCACTACACTCGTGCTCCTGGCCAAAAGCCCTGCTGCTGGTTATTCCCTTCACCCTGCTTACCCTTGCCCAGCTCTCACCCAACCCTGTTCGCCATGGCCTCCGGCACTTCCCGCCGCACCGTAATTATTGCGCTCAACCCCAAGGCCCAAGAAGCTGCGCATACCATTGCGTGGGCCATTGATAACTTTCTGGACCCTAAACGGGACACGGTCAAGGTGGTGTCCGGCATCTGCTTGCAAGCCGATTTGGACGCCGTGGCCATGGGGGTAGCAGCCATTGATACTGCGGCTTATTTCGTGGACTTGGAGGAAGAAGACGAAAACGAAGTCACCCAGATGCTGGTCCAGCAGAGCCGTGCTCTCAAAGATGCCGATATCGACCACGAGTGCATCGTTGTCAAAGGCCATAGCGATGTGCGGGACCTTGTGGTCAACTACATCAACCGTCAAAAGGCCGATGCACTACTCGTCGGCAGTCGAGACCTGGGCACTTGGAAACGGTAAGCACTTGCATTGGACCACGCGGCATTATCGATGCAGAAGGCCTATTTTTGGTGTACGGTGGGAACTAACCATTCATCCTGTATGCATCCCCATTGACTGGCCCTGCTAGCCTTTGGCTGGGGAGCTTTAGCGATTTCTGCGTCCATTCGGTCCACTGCCCCGTCATCGTGGTTAAGCAACCTGTGGATGCCGCGTCATAAGCCGTGGTCAGCACGCAAGTTGGCGCATTAGACCACCAACTGCCCCTCCCACGAACCACTCCCACCACAGCAAGCTACCAAGAGCTCTGCCGCTTTGCTATATGCGGTGCTTGAGTCACTGCATGCACCCATGGAAGCAGCGGGATGGTCGTGGTATGGCTTGGCTATTATATAGGGAGGGAAAGAATGCCCATTATCATTTAAATAAACGATCCTTGGTTCTCTCGGGTCTTTCGTATATCTTGCTGTTGGCACTGGTATCTCCAGATTTGGCTAGTTCTATAGAACTGGCATCGCTGTGGCGTCGTTTCTAGCTGTTTTTTTGTTGCTAACATTTCCACCCTAACCAACCCAGCATGGACGTGGGGCAGCCACTTACCCATTATCAACCATTGGACACCAAAGGCTTTCGCGAGCGAGTCGACAGCCACACCAGCCGACTCGAGACTCGGTATCATGGTGAGCTTCGCGTAGTGCTAGGAATGCTGGAAATAGCCATGGGTAAATGTAATAGGGCAAGTGGGCTCCCAAGCTAACATACATGTCCCATACTGCGTCCCAGAGATGGATTTATGGCCATGTGGCGAAGAGCTCATTGAGACGCTGGTCGACATAACAGGTGAGCTGGCCAATGTATTGTCCACGCACCTGGATCGCGTACGAGAAATGGCCCAAATGGATATCGCTGAGTCCTTGGGGACCATATACCGCCGAGAGCAGCACCAAGGTGAGTAGAGCACGAGTGCAACTGACCACATTACCAACAAGATTACCAGGCAGCAGTCAATAACCAGCGATTTTACCGCTCACCACCGTCTGCGCGGTGGTTTATATGACTGCCAACAATGCACCATGCTAGACGCGATTCAAGCCCAGCTGCTGATGTTCGTGGGAGTCATGAAGAGCGCCTACAGCGAGCTTTTCGAGGCATTAGAACTACCAAGCACTGAATCATCCACCGACTCCATCGTCACCACCACGCGCCAGGAATCGCCAGCGCACGAGGTGAAACCCGAAACCACCTAAAATCTGGTCTGGCTGCCACCCAGGGTAAGCCCAGTGGCAAAGGTTTTTTACCAACTAACATTGATGCTAAATAAAGGGCTCTGCACTAAATCATGACAAACCGTGGCGCTCTCATTTTTTATTTCATTACGCTTCCCTGCTGCAGCCATACAGCCCAGTTAGGTTCTTTAGTGAGAAAAAATAGTACAGGACAACGGCTTGCTGTCACCCACCCATCGGCATTATTACGACCAGCGTAGCCCGTTGGTCGCTTATGCATTCCGCCAATACACACTTTTTCTTCTTAGTTATCACCAGGACAGGCATGTGCCGATCTTGGAGTGGCTTAGCCAGTGATTGGGTTGTTTTAAGTGCCTGCAACCTTGCTCACCCTGTGTTTATCTCTTTTATTTTTCCTCCACCCGCGAGCCCGTTTATAGGCAACGCCAAAGAAACACGTTGACGCAACAATGCCAGCGGTCTCGGCCCCGCAGTTGGCGGCATTATTACCGCACACCAGCCATGTGCGCAACATTTGCATCCTCGCCCACGTTGACCATGGCAAAACCACTTTGTCCGATGCCCTGCTGGCCACCAACGGCATCATTAGCACCAAAATCGCTGGAAAAGTACGGTACCTGGACAGCCGCGAGGATGAGCAGGAGCGTGGCATCACAATGGAGTCGAGTGGGATTAGCCTATACTTTAAAGTGCTCCGTCATCAGGGGACTGGCAGTACACCGGATGCGCTCGAGGCCCACGAGTACCTGATCAACCTGATTGACTCCCCAGGCCACGTCGACTTTTCGAGTGAGGTGTCGACGGCGTCTCGCCTATGCGATGGTGGTTTTGTTTTGGTTGATGTGGTCGAAGGTGTGTGCACGCAGACCATCACCGTGCTGAAGCAGGCCTGGACCGAAAACGTTCGTCCTATCCTGGTACTCAATAAGATGGACCGACTGGTTACAGAGCTTCGCATGACTCCCTTGGAAGCGTACACGCATCTGTGCCAGATCCTGGAGCAGGTCAATGCCGTCATGGCAACCTTTTTGACCGGCGAACTCCTCGAAGCCGATGCGCGCAAACTTGAAGAGGCCAAACTTCAGTTGGTCGAAAGCGGCCAATCCGACGCCTACGAAACCACACTCGACTGGACCCTGCCGGAGATGGACGACTCGCACATCTACTTTTCCCCTGAGCTCGGCAACGTCATCTTTTCCAGCGCCATCCACGGGTGGGCCTTTGGCATTCGGCATTTTGCACGCCTATACGCGGCCAAACTCAAGGTAAAGGAATCCTTGCTGGCTACCACCCTCTGGGGCGACTATTACTTTGACCCCAAGGCCAAGCGTATTATCCCGCACAAACAGCTGCGTGGTCGCAACCTCAAACCCATGTTTGTGCAGTTTGCCCTCGACAACATCTGGACCGTGTATGAATCAGCCGTGGTTCAGCCGAGTCCTGAAAAAGTGGAAAAGGTTGTCCAGGCGTTGGGTCTCAAAGTGCAACCACGGGACCTGCGCACCAAGGACTCGCAGGCCCTGATCACAACCCTTATGACGCAGTGGCTTCCACTCTCTACTGCCGTGTTTCTGACGGCCATTGACAAATTGCCCAGCCCCGGCGATGCCCAAGCCATTCGGTTGCCACGGTTACTGCACCCCTATGCTGACCCAGCACCACCACCCAAGGATGACCTAGAACGGGCCATGTTTGCATGCGACGCAGCGCCCGAGGCACCCATCGTAGTGTTTGTATCGAAGATGCTTGTGGTTCCAACTGCGCTGCTCCCCGAAAACCAGCGTGTCCAGCGGACTGCCGAGGAATTGCGGGCCATGGGTCGCCGCAAGCGTCAAGATGCCCCCACGACGCCAGAGAGCAGCTTCTCAACGAACGCTAGCCCCCTGCCAGCCACGGTTTCGGCGGCATCCGACGCCAACTCAGATGATAACGCCACGCCCGAGTCGGACACTGCACCTACGGATGATCAGGTGCTGATTGGCTTCTGCCGGTTGTACAGCGGGACGTTGACACCAGGCCAAACCTTGTACGTTTTATCGCCCAAGTACGATCCACAGCTGCCCCTCGAGTCCCAACGTCAGTTTGTGGATCAGGTGACGGTGGGCAAGTTATATTTGCCCATGGGTCGGGACCTGCTGCCAGTGCCCCAGGTGTACGCTGGCAATGTGTTTGCCATGGGTGGCTTGGAGAACAAGGTGTTGAAATCGGCCACCTTGACCTCATCGCTAGCGTGCCCCAGCCTTGCCCAGGCAACGACCATCTCAGCGCCCATTGTGCGCGCAGCATTGGAGCCCGCCCGTCTGCAAGAGATGAAGCAGTTGGTGGAAGGTCTGCGGTTGCTTAACCAATCCGACCCGTGCGTTGAAGTGTACATTCAGGAATCGGGGGAACACATTTTGGCCACCGCTGGCGAGCTGCACCTAGAGCGGTGTTTGACCGATTTACGTGAACGGTTTGCTCGTATCGAAATCCATGTGTCGCCTCCCATAGTGCCCTTTCGCGAGACAGTCGCATATCAGTTGGCCGGCACTGGTGCCCTGGCTCAGGATGCCAGTGCCGTGCCCCGAGGCAACCTTATCCCCACCCACTCTCGAGGCGTGGGCATTATGCCATCGTCGGTCGTCACGGTCACCACCACCAACCAACTGGTAGAGTTGACCCTGTCATCCCGGCCTTTGCCCCCTTCGGTGACGGCCTTTTTGTTGGAGCATCAAGCTACCATCCGGCACTGCTTGCGACGGGTTACGGAAAAGGACGGACCAGCAAGCGCTACAGGGAGCAAGGAGGACGAGGTCACTGCTGATGGGGTCTTGGTCCACGAGTCCAAGCACCAACAGCTGACGTTGAAGGACTTCATGGCCCAACTACGGGCCTTGTTTGCGCAGGACGAGCAGGACAGCAAAACATCATGGGGCGCTGTGGTGGATAACCTGTGGGCGTTTGGCCCCAAGCGAACGGGCCCCAACCTGTGGGTGAACAATATGTCTGACTATACGCCCCGCCCCTGGTCCCAGCCAGTGATGGCCTCCCAATCCACTGACCATGGGTCTGCGACCACAGCAGCAACGGTCATTCAGGCGATGGAGGCCATTCAGCTCAAAGACACTATCGAGCGCACCACAGCACCCCAAACAGCAGTTGATGGCGACCCATCCCTCCATGCGCTGGGACGCTTGACAACTCGCGACCTGGAGGAGTCCCTGTTGACAGGGTTCCAGCTGAGCGCCTTGAACGGCCCGCTGTGTGCGGAGCCCATGGTGGGTCTCTGCTTTACCGTTGAGTCTTGTCGCCTCGTGCCTGATCCCAAGGCAAATCCGGCTGACCCTGCTGACGGCAGCAGCACTGCGTCCTCTGCTTACCAAATGGCATTGGCCACGCTTCCAGGCCAGGTGATCTCGGCCACCCGGGAGGCCTGCCGACAGTCATTTTTGACCTGGTCGCCGCGGCTGCAGTTGGCCATGTATCACTGCGAGATTCAGGCCAATGCCGATGTGCTCGGTCGAGTCTATGGTGTGATTGCCAAACGGCGTGGCCGGGTCCTTTCGGAAGAGATGAAAGACGGCACATCGATCTTCCAAATTGAGGCCAAGATCCCTGTGATTGAAAGTTTTGGGTTTGCCGATGATATCCGTAAACGAACATCAGGCGCTGCCAGCCCGCAACTGGTCTTTAGCGGCTATGAAACGCTCGACGTGGACCCCTTCTGGGTGCCCACCACTGAGGAAGAGCTCGAGGATTTGGGGGAAAAAGCCGACCGCGAGAACCTTGCCAAACGGTATGTGGACCAGGTGCGGGCCCGCAAGGGAATGTTTGTGGAAAAGAAGATTGTAGCTTCGGCCGAGAAGCAGCGAACTCTGAAAAAATAACCCCAGCACCCACTGAAGCGCACGGGTTTCACTCCTTAGGTTCGCCGCGAGAAAGGATGAATCAAAACGCAAAGTGTTTATTTCGTGCTTTTACAGCTGCTAGTGGCATATATACAAAACGCTATAAACAGACCGCTACTATGAAAGTATATTCAGTGTTGCTTTTTTTGCCTCTAAACAACTACAGCACACTAGCATGGTAGTCATGTTGACCACCACCACACACCATAAGACTGCCCATTATAACCCAAAAGCTTGTGGTCAGTTACAAAAAACGATATTTACATGGCGTCGCCTGGCAGCGACCAAAGGGCCATCGTCAGCATTCTATTTTTGCCGTAGAAATACGCGTATACCCATGCGTCTCAGTCACAGTTTTTTTCCAATGAAACATCGGTTGGTAAAATCAGGTAATCTGTTACCCAAAAACGATGGAATGCGCTGGCTGCATCGAAAGAGCGCAGGAAGAAAAAACATTACGCAGTAGGAGCACCTTCAGCGCCAGGAGTGACAACAGCTGGCGTGACGCCACCAGCATTCCCAGGCTGACAATAATTATATTGGCTGCAGAGAGCAGTCGGGTCACTCATGCGTTTCTGGCATTCTTCAGACCCAGTGCAGTAGCCAGAATTTGCTCGCTCGTTCTCGGTCATTTTAGCGATTATCTCGTTAGATAGTTCCCCAGGAGGGGCGGCTTGGTCCTGCACTTTCGCGACCGGTTCTTGCAAATTTTTGTTTGTACATTTTCCGGTAGTCGCCGGCACTGTCGATGCCGATAGGGCCGAGCATGCTGCAAAGGCCACAGTGGCAATGATGGTTGACGCTTTCATGGCTGAGTGGTGCCGATAGAGAAGGAGAAGGAAGGGGAGAAATGTGACAGTCAAGAGAGGGCTGCGAAAGTGATAGGTGGCGGAGAAAGGTGATTGCGGGGGGGGGCGGGTATTCGGTAGCCTTTATATAATGCGTTGTGACCAAAGGATGAAGGCGTGTGCGCGCGGTGAGACCAGCTGCTTTGTACCCGACGATCTCAATGGCCACAGTGCGGACATGGAAAAATAAAAAATAACGCGACGAGTGGACCCCGAACTACAGGTCCACGTTCTGATTAGATCATGGGCGGTTCCCGAAAAGGGCCAGGGTGGGCTAGCGGCTGCCAGGAACTAGTACGCAGAGTTCGGCAGCCAGGCATTTACCGGCAGACAGATCAGGGCTTGGTGGCATATGCGCATTCTTTTTATTCCGCTCGACGGCAGCGCGGCCCAACGCGCGATACTGCGCTAAGTCAATTCGCTAGCCTGGTCATATCAGTGGTACCTTTTTCGTCTTTTTTTTCTTTAATCTCCGAATTCATGACTAAACGGAGACGAGGAGGAAAGCAAGGCCCAAAAATAGCAGCCACCAGGCCACCCACTGTTTGCGTCTGCGGGGCTATGCAAGGGCCTCACGATATCGCCGGAGTCCCTTTCTTTCTCTCTATTCCGCTGGTCACTCAAAACGAAGTGAGCCCACATTGCGCGGCCGACAAAGGTACGAAGAGTCCCTGGCCTTCTCAACTGAGCTTGGCCAACCGGTGATCAAGGCCTGTCTTTTTTTTCTGGCAAGAGGTGCGCCCACTCGGCTACGCCTGCCCAGCATCGCCTGATGGAATGGTCCAAATAATGTCGTCTGCTGCCATTGCCGAAGCCTGGTATTCTGTGTCACTTGCCTGGCGACTCCCCCTTTGATCCAATGCACCGCAGTGGTGCGGCCCCTGCAAACATGACGGCGCGAGAGAATGACAGAAAAAAAGAGGAAGGAGCAGTGACAAATGACCGAGTCTTGGCATTACGCATTGGTGCTTGGCTCTCTAAGGCGGCCTGTGGCATCTCCGGAAAGTGAGCGGTCGTGAGAGCTGGGCAAGGCTTGTTTCTTGGCGCCTTTTTTGTCTTGCCGCTGTCCACCATTTAAAGCAATGCCAAGCCATAGCGGTGGTGGGGCCCGGGACCATGCAGAGTAACCCTCGCATTGATTTCGGGTGCGGCCCAGGGTAGGCCTTTAGAATAGACCTTGGGGCATGATAGCCGTAGTAAACAGGACTATTGGCTACAACTGTTGGTATTCCACCGTGGCTTCCCCTAGTGTGCGCAGCCTTGGCGTGTAAGCTTGGTGCCAGCGGCATAGTGTGACTGCACCACCGCTAAAAGCACAAAGCATCGAGAAGTAGTGTAAAGGCTTGCCTCGCAAAGAGCCCCCAAGACACATGCTAGACAAAAACAGACAAGCGAGCCACAGGCCTCACCTCCCATTGGGTAGTTGGGCAAAGCCCCAAGACTAACGCTCATCCCAAGATTTACGCCCTGAGTGAGTGCCACGCCTGTCCAAACGAGCATAACACGACCACACGTCCCTTACACACCAAAATGCTATAGTGGGAAAAATGCGGCTGCCGGGAAAACCAAGGCCCAGCCAGAGCCAAGGGCTCATTGGACTACCTCTCTTGCCCACTAGTCTCATAGGCGCACGGTAAACAATGGCGTGTCGTTGGGGAAAACAGATAGAGCCCTGGGGTCAGGAGTGCACTGCATACAGTGCACTGCAGGGCCACCATCATGACGCATCGTTGCCTGGGTGGGTCGACACCCCTATAAGTCCCAGGTACTATGACTGTTGCGCCAACCACCCAACCTTTGAATGTTTTAGTTTGAACTTTGGCCTTGGCTACTAGTTAGGCGGTGCGCTCAGCTCACCATAAGCCGTTGCGTGTGGTTACGAGTGCGGTGCGATTCACCACCAGATAATCTTGCTGCTGGCCCTTTAGCGTTCTGTGGCAACGTCCAACCCGTTACCCTGTATTTTTTTCAGCATGCCAGAGCCCGTTTGTGTTGCGGTGTTGGGCGCAGGCGTGACGGGCCTAACGGCGGCCTATGTGTTGCTCGACCAGGGCTTTAATGTCACTCTAGTAGCTGACCATTTTCATGACGCTGGCGTGTCCGGCGACTACGCCAGCCTAGCAGCCGGTGCCCACTGGCGCACTTGGGCAACAGTGCAGGACAAGGACCTCCAAGCCATTGAAACCATCACCCTGGCGCAGCTGTACACGCTGGCACAACAATACCCTGACTGCGGTCTGATGCGCAGCGAATCGTTTGATTACTGGCACGACAAAACGGTGGCCGACAACACCCTCTGGTTTCGCCAACTGGCTCCCAAGGTAAATGGCGTGGGTCTACCACCTCTGTCCTTTGGGGGGATGGGGGCACGATGGCCTGGTCTGACTATGAAGCCGAATTGATCCCCGTTCACTACCAGGGGTTACCCAGGGCTAATTAGTCAGCACTGCTCTATCCCTGATCCTTGCTGCAACGCTGGTGTTCACTTGGGCTGGGCGACCCTAGTTCCGGACCTTGTCGGCCAATGAGCTGATATGTGGAACCGCGTACGGGGTCTGTTACGAGACGCTTTCCATCGACGTTGCGCGGTACCTGGCCTGGTTGCAGCAGCGCTGCGTCGACAAAGGGGCAACCCTGGTTAATCTCCCAGCGAAGCTTCACCACATTATGGACATTCAACAGCACTGCCCAGAAGCCCAGTTTGTCATTAACTGCACTGGTCTAGGTGCTCGTAGCCTTGGGGGTGTTCAAGATCTTGCCGTGTTTCCCGTGCGCGGCCAGTGGCTTCTGGCCAAGGTGCCATTTGAGTTGCCCAACATTAACGTCATTGGTAAGTTCCAAACAGAAAAGAGTCGCCATGCAGGAACAGTAGTCTATTGCACGCTGCTAACATTTAATTGGTGTATACGCTTCATTCAACGCCAGCGTGCGCTTACTGCACCTGCAGTGAACGCAAATCACTAACCTAAAGGCTATGGTTAAATAGCACGATAGCTAATGTTTACTGCATTCATGATTCGCCGCATTGTTCTATCCAGGCAAAGGTGAGATGACCTTGATCATTCCTCGCGGCAACGGTACCGTGTTCCTAGGCGGCACTAACGAGAAGTTCAGCTGGTAAGTTGACCTGAAAGTTCAACGCCCGAAATTAAAATGCAGGTATTTTAATATGGGCCGTTGCCGCTTTGGCAATGACCACGTGCTGTGCAGCTATCTAGTATTTTCTTGGCAAGTTTTTCTTCCATCGCCACAGACTAATTGTAGCTGGATTTTCCTTGGTTGCGCCTGCGATAGGAATGAAACAATCGACGAGGCCCAATCCGAAAACATCCTTCAACGGTGCCTAAATGTATGCCCTCGACTGAGGACGCATTTTAGGGAACAAGGAATCAACAGCTTTGCCGATATCAACAAAGTGGTGGTGAAACAGGGTATTGGGTTGCGTCCACAGCGCGTCGGTGGTGTGCGCATAGAGCGTGAGGAAACGAGTAAGTTGAATCTTGCGCAGGGCTAAAAGTGCCATGATTGATGTGCCACACTTTTATGGAACACAGCACTTGCCTTGGTAGGCAGTATAAACTTACAGCACTGGGTTTGCTGGTTGATATCGATTAGCGATGCAACGGTATTTGGCAAGGCTTACACATACTCTCCCTCTCCTTCACTTTGCTTTCACTGTCTCTGCATAGATTGTAAACTGTCCATCATTCACAATTATGGGCACTCAGGCTACGGTAAGTATGCCAACACAGATCTTCTACAAAGTGAACTCAGTCTCTCCTACCATGGCTCAGTTACAGTACTATTGGGGGAAGAAAATGTTTGTCAGACTCGCACTATCGACACCATACTGTTTCTCTCTACTGTCGTTAATATGGCCGCAAGGCATTAGCCATTAACGATCCTTGATCTGGTATCCTGAAATGACCCATTGGCAAAAAACCTAGGCTTCCAAACTAGCTGGGGCTACGCTCAGCGGGTGCTGCGACTGATCCGTCAAACCCATCGGCTGTAAATGAACCGATTTAGCTGTGGATTAGTCCAGGGATAAATTCACAGCACAGCACGTTATGGCAGTTGACACATATTAAAGGAGCACAAGTTTTTGTTCACTCTCACTGCCACGGTCAACCTTTTGGAAGGCCAACGTGTGCGATTGAGGTATTTGAGGTACAACCATAGTTTGCCCACTTTTTTGTTTACTCGTATATCGTCCATAGGCCCTTGGGTAATTGGAAGCCGCCATCTGGCCATCCTCGACCACTTTTAGCTAAAGTACCTGGAATAAATATTGGTTGGCCGCAAGCAATGATGTTTCCTTTCTTGCCACTATACCGTCGCTGGGTCTCTGGCCTTTTGACGCTTCTAATGGAAATACCCAATCCCCAACCAGCACCTCAGTATGGGATGGCATCTGTCTGCAATGGAAACAAGGAGTTACAATGCTAATGAGGAAACGAGAAGGGCATTATCGCCGCGCCTCGGTAACGAGTTGCTTGTAGGAAGCATCATTTATGGAAAAAGAGGACCCAGAGCACCTCTCTCTCCACCTTTTCACATGTATACTGGCCTTTTGGAACGCCGTGGTGGCTATGTACGACGAGGGTATCTTGGTTGCAGCAACCTGGATGCTAACAAGTATGGAGCGCAGTGATTATTGTCTCCTTCCATCTTCCGCTAGTCAAATAAAGGCTCTGGAATCCCAGTGCGTTTGAAGAAAATGTGCTAGGAAATAGGCTTGACTAAAAGCGACGAGTAACCACCTATTGTTATCGCTGTCCTATTGGATAGTGGTTCTTGATATTTTGTGCGCAGAACTGACCCATCAGCTATAAGCAGCCCTTGCCTAAAAGCACTGTGGAATAGATAGTGAACACCCAGTATGCAGGTGAAAGTCCAGCCAAATCATGCATTTGGAAAAAGCAGAACGCAATTGCACGACAGGTAAGGTTAGGCCTCGGGCAGCTAGGCGACACACGGCAAGCCAACGACCAACCGACCTTTACCTCTCCAGAGAGAGAAGGGCAAAAATATCACCCGGTCG
>JANBQA010000282.1:0-18761 GCA_027576955.1 Dimargaris xerosporica
GGGTTGAGGAATGGACGGAGCCACGGAGCCATACGGGGTGGACGAGTAGCTAGCGCCCGTATCCGCTGCGCCATATGGGTTGTAAGCGGTAGAAGCCAACGCCGTTTGGTACGGGGTGGCAGGATACCCGGATTGAGCGGGTGGGGCGTGATGGTAGCTGCTGTCATACCCGCTGGCACCGTACCCCCCAAACGGTTGACCGGTGGTCGTTGGAGCAGGGGTCTGATAGTGTGATGCTGGCGCCTGGCTGGCATAGCCGTGGGCTCCAGCTGGCTGGCTGGTGGCGGTGGAAGGATAGCCCTGGTAGCTGGATGGTGGGCCATATGCCGCGGTCGTTGATGGCTGAGGCGCTGCCGTCGCCGCAAAGTGTCCCGCCGTGGGAGCGCTGGCGGTCTCTTGGCCCATATCGCCATCGGTCCCCACGTACACGGGGGTAAACGGGAAGCTCGGCGCCAGGGTGCTTTCGTTGGCCAAACCAGAGTGGAACAGGCGGTCCTTGAGAATGGACACGATGTTGTCGCCACTGACATTGGCCCTGAAGTACTCCTCAGGGGTGCGTTTGAGGAACTTGGCTGCAGTTTCCGGCTGGCCCTGGGCAATCAGCCACTGGGCGTAATCGCAATACAGGTCGTACAAGGAGGACAGAGCAAATTTGCGACGGCTGCCCGCTGACGGACCGTCGGTTTGGGTCTGGACGGCGGACCCTAGCGGCGTTTCCACTGCAGTGTCAATGTAGTCCACGGCCTTGCGGAACACCGAGACTTTCTCGATCAGGTGCTGCAGAGATTCAGCCATAACCGTTGGGTTATCAGCGCTGTTCACCGCGCCCTGGGCTACCTCGTCCTGAACCCACACCTGCTGCAAATACAACCAGATCTTTACCACGCTGTCCAAGCTGCCGGCAGCGAGGTAACACACCACCGCTGACTGCAGCAGCTGGCTGTTGGAGTTGCCGGGGCTCTGGGTGTGCCATTTGGCCTCTAAGCGAGCGCCAAGTTTGTCGCACAAGCTGCTAAACTGCTCGCCCTGAGCGTAGGTGCAGAGCAGCACTAGCACCTGGTCCCAGTCCCGGATGTCAATGTGGTCAACTACGTCGGACAGGTCGCCGCTCACAATGCCGTGCAACAACCGCAGGTAAGGAGCGTTCTGCGCCTTGAGGCCAAAGTAGCGCTGTTGGGTCCGAGCCAACAAGTCAGTACCGCCGCACGACGCCAGGATCAACGCGTCGGCATACCGCTCATCGGCCAGGCACAGGTCCACGGCGTGGTCAAAGTCGCCCATCAGCACTGCCTTGGTCACCAACCCATCGGGGCCGTTGGCATTTTCCAGGTGCAGGCTCAGCGGGGTGCTGAGAAACGGCTGCAACGCGGGGCCAGCGGCTGATGTGGTGGCGGTGGCATCGGTCGAGGTGAGCGGCACCGAAGGCTGGGCAAAAAACGCAGCGTCAGGATCGCCTTCCTCTTCTTGATTGCTATCGGCAAATGGGTTGGCTCCTTCGTCATCACCCTGGACGGGCGCGGTGCCGTCGTCCTGGGGCTGTATATTCAGCGAGCCCAGATTCTCCCGCACACTTTCGGGATCGACTGAGGCATCGGTTGAGGCAGGCACATGCGCCGGGTGGTCGCGTAGAAACTGCGCCACGCGTGCCTTGAGCTCGTCCTTGTCGTAGCCCAAAAAGTGCACCAACTTATCCCGCGCGTCCGTCTCAAAAAGCAACTTGAGCACTTGCCAGCTCTTGATCTCCACGTCGTTGGTGGCGGTCTGAATTCGCTTGTCGCAAAACTCAGCCACGTGGTTGGCATCCAGGGCAGCTTCCAGCTCATGCGTTTGGTGGATCAAATGGCGGTCGGTAACGACTGGGTGAGTACTAACCGGGTAGGCCATGGGAGTGCCCAGGGAAGCTGCGGTGGCTTGGGCCGATGCCGGTGGCTGGGCAAAACTCACCAGGCGGTTACCAAAGCCAAACGTGGCGCCAACCGGACGGCGGAACCATTTGGGCGGCTGCTTCAAGGAGAACGAGGCAGTGGCCGATGCAGAGTAAATGGCCGCGGAAAAGGGGTCGTCTTGCGCGTTGGCGGGCGCATTCACCACTTCTTCTCCTTCGTTGGTTGATTGCAGCGAATATACGTTCACTTTGCTATCGAACGACGCGGTGCTCAATAGGTTGGGGTTGCTTTGATTCACGCGGACGTCAAACACCCAGTTGTGGCTAATAGGCAATTCACCCACCACATCACCGGTAGTGGGATTCCAGCAAATGGTGCGGTTGTCCTTGCCGCTGCTAAACAGCAGATCGGCGTCCATTTTGCACCAGGACAGCGACAAAATACCCTTGCTATGGCCCGAAAAGATGCGCTCGGGCGCATGGGCATTGCGCAGATCCCACATCATGATAACTGGGTTGTTGTCGTCTTCGGTGGCGGTTACCAACTGCGTGGCATTGTCGGGGTTCCACGCCACGGCCGTGACGCCACGGCGGTTGCTGGCCATGTTGTGCATTCCGGGCATCTGCAGGTTGCCGGCATAATTGAGACTCATAACCTCACGGCGGTTCTTGAGGTCCCAGATCACCGTGTACCCCGTGGTAGAGGCCGAGGCCAGGATATGCGTGACTTGGTTGTTCCAGGCCAGCGAGGTGATATCTTCGAGTTTGGCGGACCGCGGGCCAGGGCTGTAGGGCTTGGCGGGCGTCTCCAGGTCCCAGATAAAAATCTCGCCACCGCTGGCGCCCGTGGCCAGCACGTGCTTCTGCTGATTGTTAAAGTCCATCCCGGCAATGCCACCGCTGTGGTTGGTGTTGCGAAATACGACGCAGCTGTCGGCCTCCTGCTGTTCCAAGATGCGCTGGGCATCCCATAGGATGAGCTCCCCGTTTTCCATTCCTCCGGCCAAAATGCCCTGGGAGCGGTCCTTGATCCCCACCGACCACAGCAGATTGCTAAATCGCTGGGCGCTCGTCAGCGAGGCGAGCGGTTGACAGGTACCACCGGCGGGTGCAGCATCGCCAAAGGGAAACGGAGCAGCGGAAGCGTCGCCGCCAGATGGAGCGACTGGACCATCCAGCTGATAGAGCTCGAGATTGCTGGTGTTGGAGAACGACGCGTCTAGAGCCCCCGCCGCTGTGCCCGTGGCCAGGTACGAATGCTGGTGGGAAGGGCACCACGCCGCAATGGCGGTGCGGTCAATGGTCTTTAAGAGCATTGGCGCAGGCTATGTCTTGCTCAATAGGGGGAGGTGTGCGTGACAAAAGAAGTAAGGAAAACACCGCGTGCACTAGAGAAGAGGGAAGGAGTGGTAATGATACGAGCAAAAAGCGAAAGAGGAAGCGAGAGTTAAAAAAGGCACCCAGACGCTGGTCCAGATGATGCCCCCAGGTTTAACGCCAACGTCAGAGGGCCACGGCCACTGCGGGTGGTACAGATGGCAAGAGGGCTAACGATCAACAGCAGCACACGTGTAGCTAGGGCGAGTGAAGACGAATCACAGGCGAATCACCACCATATAAACACGCAGCGGATGAGCAGATGGTTGCAACGCACGCCACGGCAAAAACACTCTGAGACTCGGGCACGCACACTTTTGGGAGACTAAGCCGGCGGGATGACAGCCTTACATGCTGAATGAGCACACGTCCAGTTCCACAAAGTAGAGGTTAGCGAGCGGCGTTGGGCAGAGCGGGCGCGGGGACGTTGGATCACCCCAGGGTCACTGTGGCTGGCTGAGCGGGGTGCTCAGACCTGGGGGCACTGGGGCGATTCCATTTCTTTGGGCGCACCTCTAAACGCCTGGGCTGCAACGAACGCGGTCGCGTGGAACCCCGCCCCCCCACCCAAACCAACCCTCGCAGTGACCGCTGGGTTTCGAATTAACCTCGCCGGCTGGTGGTCTGGCCCGAGGGGTCGGGGTTTCAAAGAGTGTCTAAGAGGACAAGTCGAGCAGCGGTCTTTGGTCTCTGGACTTGCCCTCAACAACTTCCAGCAAATGGCCTGCCTGAATCTCCGCTTTTGTATTTGTCGTTTCTGCCACGCCGATGCTGCAATCACACGTGGGCCTAGCGTCGCTCAGCTCAGTACCCACAGCGGCGTCACCCGTGTACGCTGACATCTACGATGTGTCCAGGAGAGAAAAAAAAAGCATATGAACAATGGATAGACATAGAAAGCCGTGAGAGCCTGGCTGACTATTTCATTATTTTGCCTATCGGCAGCTGCACCCGTTGAGCACTAGTTCCCACCGAGGTGACCAACCGGTCCCTGGCCGTTACCCACCCGTACCCATTAGGCCGTAGGCCCTTAGCCCCATGCTCTACATAAACCACCCACGAATCCTTGCCAACTACCGTCTTCTTAAAGGCATCTTTTTTGGCCGACCTTTCATGAGCTGCTCGTTGAGTGCAACTCTGTCGACCTCGGCTCGAGCTATTCCATCGCCTGGTTCAACACTTACCATGGCCAACGCCACGTTCCCAGTGACTGTGCTTGGTGCAGGGGTTTCGGGCCTCACCACGGCGCTTGTCCTCCAGCAACATGGGTACCCAGTCACCATCGTGGCCCAGCACTTTCCTGACGATGAAAGTGCCACTCACTACACCAGTCCTTGGGCAGGGGCCAACTGGAGCCCACGAGCATCGCGTGATGACCCCGGGCATCAAGGCAAGTAAAGGGTCAAGCCATGCGTAAACACCATCTTTATGCTATCTGAAGTGAGTGTTCCCCAATGGTGCTCCGATAAGCAATGCGGGGGATAGGTGAACGCCGCCATGCGCTCGGTGCGGGCTAACCTTGACCCTGACCTTGAGCGTGCATTAAACAACTGGGGTCTTTCAACGATTGCATAGCGGTGGACTCGGCAACGCTGATTAAGCTACTCTACTTGGCTGCCAAGTGCCCAGAAAGTGGCGTGTTCCTGGTGGACGTTTGGGATGGCTGCGAGCACCGCTGCAGCGATGACCAGCTCTGGTTTACTCGCATTGTCCCCGAAGTAAGTGCAAGCGTACCTGGTGACCACATTGGGCCGATTGATACGGCTCTGATAGTAAAGCATTCCATGAAAGGCGTCGTTGACTATTTCTGATAAAGCAATGCCAGCACACCATCCTGCATCCACATTGGACGTATGAGATACGCGTCTTTAGTACAACAAGACGCTCTCCGGCATACGCTGTTGACGGTTCACTATTGAACGATGGGGCTGACTATGGTAGACTATATTTTCAACCAATGGGGTTACGAAAACAGTATTGTGAGCTATCCTGTAAAGCGCGGCCGGCCAAATGCGACTACGTTGCAACTTACAAAACCGTGTGCATCAACGTGCCCAAGTACCTGCATTGGCTGCAATCCCAGTTCACCAGCCTTGGCGGGCAGTGCCACCGAGTTCGCCGCCCGGTTGGTCACATCTATGACGTTTGGTCTCTCGTTCCCGAAACCCAGTTGGTGGTCAATTGCACCGGATTAAGCGCCCGCGATTTGGGCGGCGTACTGGACAATACCGTGTACCCCATTCGTGGCCAAGTCGCCATTGTTCGAGCCCCACAGGTCAAGCGGCATGTCTCATGGATGGGTAAGTGACAGTACTGGCTTGACGCAGCAGTGGCTCGAGCTTTCATGTACAATGCCGGGCTCCCTGGTGGTTGCTAACTGGCTATGGCATCATGCGTGCCACGAACGGATGTCTGGGGCTTGATGGTTGGGCAGGTGGGCATTCACTAGCCGAGGGAACAGTCAGCTACGTTATTCCGCGCGGCGATGGCACTGTGGTCTTGGGTGGAACTTACCTGCCGTATGTCGAGTAAGTCCTTTAACATGAAATGCTAGTAACATCAACCACCCTTTTATTTCGATTTGGCAGCTGTAGACCACCGGAAACAGCTGGTTTTCTGGAGTACTTTAGTTAGACCGACAACATACTTTAGAGCGTAGCACTTTTTAACCCTACGGCTATGTGACGGCTCAGCCTCCTTGGCCAATTGGGTTGGTACCAAAACCAAATATGGTTTACTAGAGACCCACGGGTTGACCCCGCTACCACTGAGGCTATTCTGCGCAACTGCTTAGCTATCTGCCCCGAGTTGGTCGATAGCGCTGACAACGACGCTGGTAACCGGCTTAGGACTTTGCAAGCGCAGGTGATTCGGGAATGTGTGGGGCTTCGGCCCATGCGGATGCACAAAACTCGCGTTGAGCTGGAACACCGAGGTAATGGGTGTGCTCGGTTAGTGCGTCAAGAAGCTGAACATCTAGAACAGAAAAGCAGCTATTTTGGCTGAAGCTTACCAGGGATCGTGTGGGTATATTGTGGAGCTTGAAAGCACAATATTTTTCGCGACTAGCCATCAGCAAACAGCGCAGTGCTAATTTTGGACAATGCTGTGGCGGAATTTTTGCTACTGCTTGGTATCCGCATAATAACTGGTTAATCCAACTGGGCTCGCGTCTCACCCCAGTGACGCCCGAAGGCCAGAAGCGGACCATATGTCACAATTACGGCCATGGCGGTTACGGTAAGACACGTCAATCACCATCGACTCCTTCATTGAAGGACTTATCAATGAAGGCGTGCCATTGTTGCACTTTGCCATCCATACACCGCCCAAAGAATATTACTAACCGGCGTGCCCAATGCCTGTTTTTTGAGGCTGCGCATTATATGCCACTGATTTCAACAGGCTACCAATCGAGCTGGGGATATGCTGACCTCGTGCGGTCGTTGGTTGACCAAGAGTCTCACCGCCAGTTTCGGATGATGCCGCGCTCTCGACTTTAATGCGAATCAAGAGCCAAGCACAGGCATGACTAGGGCTAATCCTAAACTGCTCTCGTACTGCTCGTGCGGTGTCTATCACAAGCTTCTTATGGTTAGCCATACAATGGCTAACACAGACAGCACGATGGTTAATGGACCATAACCAGTTGGTTAGTGGGCAATGGGTTGATAAACCGTTTATTACCATAGCCTTGGGTATATATTGCCTTGGCTAGGGCGAGAATCGTCAAACAGTGCCAAATAAAGTCCTGGGCCAACCTTATACCAGCGTGGTTCCTCACTACCGTAGAGGGTAGCAGTAGGCTGTTTCATCGCTCGTGGCACACTCTAGGTGCCCGTGGCACTGACTACAAGCAATACGCTCAGATTGCCTAACCAGTATGAAGTTATTATGCGTCAGAATTGGTCAGCAGCGCCTGGGTAAACTCAAAGTACGGAAAGAGTGGGGCGCCATAGTCCATGTCATACCAATAGTTGACCGCAATCACAGGTTCCCCAGACTCTGAATGCTGCTGGACGTGATGGTACCACAAGGCGGGTAAGTAAAACATGTCGCCCTTGTTTACCGTCACCGACAGTGGACAGGCCGTGGCATGGAATTGCGGAAAGCGTGCATGCGATGCATCGGATGTGTCACAAGGATCGACTGGGATCCAGGGTATCCGGTTATCGCTCGCTTCCACGGACCACTTCTCTTGGGGTGACCCATCCCTGCCCACTGACCGGTGTAGAACATAGGCGGCCGAGGTGTAGTGTTGCTCTATAGGAGCACATGACCAATGCCAAAGAAATACAGCAAGAAATTTCCATTGAATACTTACAATGCACACGATATAGTCAGTCCCACACTTCACTGCAACCAATACACCTGGCGTCAACAGCGATTGAGGCCTTGCCTAGTCCGCTATTCCAACCCTAAGCACCTGGTCGATTTCAAAAAGTGGCCATTATCCCAAGGGCGAGGCACGGCTACCGCAAATCGACCTAGCAAACACAGGAATAGTTAGTCGAGTTCTTACCATAGAGACAGCAGTTTTCGGTGGGCGGAATTCTAATCACCAATGGCCCCGGCACATTAGCCAACAAATCGATATTCCCAACCAAAACTCACGATTGCTGTAAGCTTTAGCTCTAAGCCAAGCGCGCTAGACGCTTTCAAAAAATTTTGCCATTGGCTACCGCTAGCATGTTTATCCAAGCGGTGTGTATATATTCACTATCCCCCCACATGCACAATCTTGCGACTTTTAGTGCGTTTCACTTACAGTGTAAAGGTCTTGGACCCCGCCACCACGACATAGATATTTTCGTAAGGATCCTTGTGAAGCGAAGTAACCGATGTCGCATCGCCCATCCAAAAGTTGACGGCGTCGGGCGCTTTTTCTGGCATCGATGGCCCATTACGAAGCATGGCAGTCATTTTCATTGTCAGCAAAAGGTACGTTGTGAATGGAGTGTTTGGGCGAAGACCGTATGATGCATAATAACAGGTGCCTCGGAGTAACACCATAGTGGTGATGTTGATACTATCATTTTTGGAGTCCAACTGGGTTAGTGATTAACTACTTACCAAGGGCTTCGGAAGCAAACGGGATCTCATTGGGAATATCCGGTTTTAGCGCCGTAAAATCGTTGTCTAAATTATTATCCTGCGACTGCACATAGTAGTGGTGGCGAAGCTGAGGTTCATCACTCAGCTCCTGCTTGGCCCAAGCATCGCCACGCTGCAGCGCCTGACGAACCTGCCGCTGTCGGTCGAGTAAATTTACAACCTGGGCGAATGAGTGTGGCTCTTGATATGGTTGTACAAAGTACTTGTCGTCAAGTACTGCATCCGCATATCTAACGCTCACATCACAGAGAAGGCGCAAGTTGTTTATCGTCTCATTAGCATTGGCGCAGCTAAGTAAGGCTCGCGGGACAGTAATCACTCAAAAGGTTGAGTCGTCGATGGCTGAAGCAAGATTCAATGCCAAGGCTACAGAACGAAACAGCCCCTTCCTTCCTCCTCTACACAACATGCAACTAAGTCACTCCATCGTACTCACCCGTTGGGCGTAATTGCGACGGTGATGGGTTGGTCGCCCAACAGCTGCTTTAAGTACCCTGGGGTCCATTTTAACACGGCTGGCCAGTCTTTGGCGCCACCTGCCATTGCCAGGTGCCATTTGCCAAACACAGTGAACTAGCCAACTCTAAATATGGGGTTAGTAACTGAGGTCAGCCCGGAAACAGACTAGCTGCTGGTCGTGTGCGCAAGCTTGGTTGCCTTGAACATACCACGTCCAAGTGCCTCCAAGGTATTTGAAAAGTTGTGTACAAACCTCTTACGACAAAGGGTTGGTTCCGCGCCACAAAGCGCATAAACTCCAGAGCGGAGGGCGGCTGCTCGAGTTCTATTATGGATCGCGGTCGGAATGATTGAGCGTCGCTAACCAACTGCTGCCAAGCACGGCGCCAGTTTTCTTTGGACGGGGACATGGCTGTGGGATTAAAGGCACAGGGTAGCGGCAAGCCAAATCTGGGTCACTTAGAGCATGCATTCGGGGAGCAAAGCACTGGTGTGTTTACCACCAGATCGGCCAACCACACCTCAACGCGAAAATGGACGCTACCAAACTGTAAAGCACAGACTAAGTGTGGTGGATGTAACGTATTCGGGTACTGCTAGAGATTTAACCTGCTAATACCAGTAACAAATACGGTGGACACAGCTCAAAGTGGTTAACCACCATACCTTTCAGGTACAGGGCCCTTGTACGATTGGCGGCGCAATGACTGCCTTTGAAGGTGCAACCTGGGGCGCTAGGCTGGAGCGACACAAAGACTTGTGTGCCCTCAGCAACGGAGTTTTTACCATGATCAAAATCGAATAAGCGCCCGCGATCCACACCAGCCGTGGCGTCATCAATGACATCCCTATCTGCACCAGTAACGCCACACTCCATCAGACACGCCGTCAGCACTCTTTGGCCTTCTTGTTGGATTAGCTAGCAGCACCTCAAGGCTCACCAGCTGGTTCGCATGTTTTGAGCCGAGCGCGAGGGTCAGGGGCGTGCTACCAGTGGGGGCATTTCTGACTCAGTGCTCACAGTGTATATAATGCCACTCCCAAATTGCTCGTCGTCGCTGACTTCTTCCTCACCTTTCGATTCTTCGCCCAGGCTTTGTTTGTCAGACACACTGGCCAACCTTGCCTCGTTCGCGTTTTAGGGTACCAGTAAGTGCTACCATAGCAAGAAGCATGCTTAGGCAGCAGGACCTACACACCCTGCCTCTGCGATTGACGCAACTATTCTGCGCATTCCCGGTACTCAGCCTACTCTAACTGTCACTATGTAGGCACGATTGGTTGGCACCCTTTGGCTCAATACCCACTCTGTTGCGTTAGCTCCTGTCATCACAAATCAACACGGTTTACTTGTCTCGCTGGCACCATGCAGCCTCTCAACTTGTTCCGTATGTCGGCGAATCGCTGGGCGTGTGCCGCCACTGCTCGTTCGGGTACTCGTTTACCCGCGGCAACCATCCCTGCGTACCGCCAGGTAAGGGAATATCAGGCACAAAGCTTTTGCCGTACACTAGACCGATGCCAAAGTAAAGGCAGATAAAACTGGATCAGGTTTTCTCAGCATGCTGCATGATTGTAAGGCTGGAATGGAGATACACACTATGCGCTCGTGTGAACCGCCGTCCTAGTCAATCCGCCGAGCCTCGACTCAAGCAGAAGGCAGTGCATCGTCGCCTCAAAGCTCGGGTTCCAACACCCTCTTGGTGGCCGCTGCGCTAGGTGTTTTGGCAGCTGGAGGTAAGTGCCAAGGCTATGGACGCATAGATACCAACTGGTGGATAGTTTATGGGGAAGAATTGCCACACAATAGCACTTTTGGTGGCTAGTGGTAAAATATCATCAACCCACTCCCTACGCCGTTTGATACTTGGACATTTTCCTAATCATTGGCAGCTCCGGGGTATGCATTTATGTGTACATATACCTACGCCTCATGTAATGCCTTTTACAGGATACTACTACTACAACTCCCCCGAAAAGACCCAAGAGCTGAAACAGGCCATTGCCCCCGCCACCAAGGCCCTGAACCCCAAAGAGTTTCAGTCGTTTGTTCTGAAAGCGGTCGAGCCTATCAGTCACAACACCAAACTCTATCGCTTTGCGCTGCCAGAGCCCAACATGGTGCTGGGGTTGGACGTCGCTTCGTGCATCGTGACCAAGTTTGTGGACGAGCAGAGCCTGGGCAAGGACGGCAAACCCAAAGTGGTTATCCGCCCCTATACCCCGACGTCGGAAGAGGGTGAGCGCGGCTACTTTGATTTGATTGTCAAAGAGTACCCCCAGGGTGTCATGTCCCGCCACATTGCGTCGCTGAAGCCTGGTGATAAACTGGACGTCAAGGGCCCAATCCCCAAGTACCCGTATACTCCCAACATGCACAAGGAAGTGGGGCTGATTGCTGGTGGGACGGGCATCACCCCAATGCTGCAATTGATTCGCAAGATCTTTAACAACCCCGAAGACCGCACCAAAGTGTCGCTGATTTTTGCCAATATCACCGAAAACGACATCCTGATGCGCTCGGGATTGGACCGTTTGGCCGAACAGTACCCTGACCGTTTCCACGTGTACTATACCTTGGACAACCCCGAGGCTGCCTGGAAGCATGGCCGTGGGTATGTCACCAAGGAGATGGCCAAGGAGCACCTGCCCGAGCCCAGCACCAGCCCAAACGACATGAAGCTGTTTGTGTGTGGCCCTCCACCCATGGTCAAGGCTATCTCGGGCGGCAAGGCGTCCATCACTGACCAAGGACCCTTGACCGGGATTCTGAAGGAGCTGGGTTACACAGAGGCCCAAGTGTTCAAATTCTAATGCTCCAAAGCCCTCTTTTTTGTTTCGCAGGATGGCTGCCTACCATGCGGTGCGCTGAGCATCTTTCTTGATTGCTTCTCCTCTATCGTTTTTTTCCTGATTACTGTTTAGGAATAAAACTAGACTAGCATGGGGCAGCTTTTTTCATGACAGTGGTAATGCCAATGACTTGGCGATGCGCTGGCAGGCTTGTGCCAGTAGAGCATTGCTTATTACTCCATCCTCCCCACACACACATACAAACCGGTCACAGATGGCACGTAAACCAGGCATATATTTTCCGAGTACCTTGGACCTGCAGCTGGTGTCCAATTTGTTGTACACAAATTTATAGTTTATGCATCAGGCGCATCGATGTCTCAAACACTAAAATGGCACTGGCATTGGTGGGGAATGAGCGAATAAATGCTGGAAGAAAGCCGCGGTAGAACCCCACCAGGCCCTCTATGGATTACCCCCACACGAAAATACAAAGCAAGCAACCAAACAGTGCAATAAAGATGCCAAGGGTTAGCAGAAGTATAGTCAGGGCTTAGTCCTACGAATGCACGCTAGAATGAGGAAAGGGGGGAGCTTTAACCATACTTTGCCCAAGCGTTTGTCCTTACCAGACTTGTAAATATCTCGAAACGCGCTGCGAAGGGTGGGGTACTTTAATGGCTGAACGTCGGCTTGACTCATGTACCGATTCTTGACAACGTCCACAGGAAACGCCAGGGCCCAATACGTGTTGGCCGCCAGACCTCCGGCAACGAAATTGATGCTTGATTCGCTAAAGTCCCACCGCCGCATATACTGTGAGTAAATCTCGTACGTACTCCAAAACACGAAGAAGTAGCTCCGAAAGGCCATGGTGCCAAGCAGCCCGTGCCACAGACCAGCAATGCCGTGGTTGCGGACAATCTTTTGCGCGCAATCAATAGGACCAGTGTACAGACGCGAGGCCTTGTCCCCGTACTGGACCTGCAGCTTCATCTTGATGAGCTCCACCGGGGTAGCAACTAGCGCCACGGTCCAGCCGGCACCAAGTCCCGCAAGGCCGTGCTCAAACACTGACAGCGGTTTGGTTTTGTCGCCGTTTTGGAGCCAAAGGCGTAGGTTCGATAGCGTGCCCAGTCTAGTGTGTACTAAATAAAGGGCAGCATGGGTAGAGGAAATTAGTAAGCTGCTGCCAGGGTTTTGAAAGGTGCTCAACTCACAGCTAATGCAATGTACTACACGATTGCCTCGGCCCCACTGTTCTCGTGTTAACAGTAAAGGGAGAAACAGGGTGCCATTGCGGAAAAAATATCTTGGCATGGCCGAAAGCACTTACTGAACCGAATCCATGACTGCCCACCCAATTAAGGGCGGTGTGGCGCCCTTGTAGAGAGCGAATATGCCTTCCTTGGATATTGTCGATCGGAGGCAATCCAATGGCCCTCGAAACCGACCCATTCCGCCTTCGGTTTGCATGCGCACCTTGATGGTATCTAAATGCCCAAGCCAGCGCAATGATCAACGGCCAATGGCAACAGGGTGCTCAGTATAGAGTTGCAAACATTCCCTAGCATCTTGCGCGTCCTGTTTGGCTTAGTTAGAGCACCCGATACGTTGCCCGCTGAGCTGGTCAACGATCAAGGTATATAGCAAGAGAGGCTGAAAATGCCTTACCAAAGGGGTGGCCCACGGCCAACTTGGTGACGCCAGACGCGACCCCTGCGATAAACCCATGGAAGCGGTGGTGAAACGGCCGCTCTTCCTGGGCAGTGGTTGGTGGCTTATTCGGAGCCACGCGCAATGGCTCGGTTCCCATGGCGCCAAGTGTAAAGCATTCAACGGCTGTGCGTTAAGAGAACCCAAAGGTAGAACGGAATGACAGCGCGTTGGGCCACACGATAACTGCTCGCTATTGGGCCATGTAAGCCTGGCGAATGCACGGTCGCTACAGCAGGAACGAGCTAGCGTAAAACAGGTGGCCGTGGAATGCGAGCGTTGGAAAGTGCGGGTGGTGGCATGAACTAAAAGTGCGACAGACCGTGTTGGATGCCCCTTGGCGACGTTCCTCGTTCATAAAAAGGCCCGCGCGGGTACACACCCAGCTTTAGGTATCCATCGAGCACAGTGGTCGTGGTGGCAGCTGATGCAGGGAACGCTATTTCTCGGGCAGGCTTCCTGCGCCAACGACGACTGTTATCGATAGCGAGAACGGTGGTGGTGACTCATTCCTGTGAAAAGCCGTGAAAATGGCGCGGACCAGAGTTCTGATGCACGTGGTTGTATGAATTGAGTCAGGTGACCTTTTTTGATATTTTTATAGGGAAAACAGCACTGTTTACATTTTTACGATGCATGCGCACGCCCCACACCCATACCCACCCGACACACAGTGCTATTGGTCTGATGGTAGGGAGCGCCAACCAACGACAGCAGGGACTGTGCCAGTCAAACTAGGCCCTAACTTTGAAGAACTCAATGTCAATAGCTCACTTAGGCCTGGAATACGGGTGTGAGTTGTTGCTGTTTATTTCCTTTCTCCATCGCTGCGTTATTCCATCTGTACATTGGTCAGCTTGGCTTGTTTGGGTTCTTTCGGTCCTGCGTTGCCCCGCTCCCACCTGAACGTACGCACTCCGTTGGCCGCCGATTCGTGCCAATCAGGGCGCATGGCTCCGCCCAGATTCCCACTGCCACCATCAGACCATCATTCCATGGCTACCATATTTACAGCGAGTTGAATGCACGGGTTACTCTAGCACCACTTACGAATTATTCACCCATACACGACTGAGCCGACTGGCAACCTGACTGTCGTCGTGTGCTGCCTTGGCATCAGCACTCTTGCGCTCTGACTCCGCCTTCTTTTCTCCTTACCAACCTCTCGAGCTGCGCTCGGGGACTAGTATTGGCCATACTGTTGCTCAGCGAACTTTTAGGCGGTCACCTGTGCCACATTTGTTAGTAGCACTAACTAAACCCTGCCGCCTCCCAGTGTTTGCTTAGCGTCCCTATCCATCGCTGGTTGCCGGTGTATAATCACAAGCATATTCACCAATATGTCGGCTGACACTGCCCTTTCGGCTCCGACCAATGATCCCGTGTCGAAAACAGCTACCGAAATAGCTGCACCCACAGCCCAAGAATCGGCTATCCTTGTGACCGTGCGGGTGCGTCCGTTTACCGAGCGGGAAAAGGCGCTATTACCCTCCACCACCCCTGCTAGGTTCAATTTTGGCTGCGAATCGAATGCCGAGGCCATCACCCCACTCAATGGCAAGACCAGCATCCGCAAGGTGGTAGAAGTCATGGATGAGCGTATCCTGGTGTTCGATCCGCCCGACGAGCGCGCGACTTCAACCTATGGTCACAGCACTGCACCCGCCCAGACCAACAAGCGGCACAAGGATGTGCGCTTTGCCTTTGACCGTGTCTTCAACGCTGAGAGCACCCAGCAAGAAGTGTACTTGGCCACAACCCAGCCTCTCATTGACGCAGTGCTCCATGGCTTCAATGCCACGGTGTTTGCCTATGGTGCCACGGGGTGTGGGAAGACCCATACCATCAGTGGTACACCCGAAGACCCCGGGATCATTTTCTTGACCATGAAGGAACTGTTTGAAAAAATCAAGGCCTACGAGCAGGACAAGGTGGTGGAGGCATCGCTTTCGTACCTCGAAGTATACAACGAAACCATTCGCGATTTGCTCATCGAACCTGGCTCCACCACCAAGCCATTGGCCCTGCGCGAAGACACTCGCCGAGGCGTGGTAGTTGCGGGCTTGCGCGAGTGCCATCCCAGCACCGTGGAAGATGTCATGGAGCTGGTGCTGCGCGGTAACCGTAACCGCACCCAGTCGCCCACCGAGGCCAACGCCACCTCCTCGCGGTCCCATGCCGTGCTGCAGATTAACATTCGGCAAAAGAGTCGCGCAGGGGGCCTGTCCAACGACATGGTTTCGGCCACGTTAAGTCTAATCGATCTGGCGGGCAGCGAACGAGCATCCGTAACCAAAAACCGAGGCAGTCGGCTGCTGGAGGGCGCAAACATCAATCGGTCTCTGCTGGCTCTGGCCAACTGCATCAACGCACTTTGTGACGAAAAGAAGAAACGCCATATTCCGTACCGCGATAGCAAGCTGACCCGCTTGCTCAAATTTTCGTTGGGTGGCAATTGTCGAACGGTGATGATTGTGTGCTGCAGCCCAGCCAGCACCTATTACGAGGAGACCTACAACACCCTGAAATATGCCAACCGCGCCAAGAATATCAAGACCAAGGTAGAGCGCAACACCCTGAGTGTCAAGGCCCATGTCTCACAGTACGTCAAACAGATCAAGGAGCAGGCGTTGCAAATCCAGCGACTGCGGGCGGAGAATGCTGCGCTCAAGGCGCGCACCGCAACCAACAAGAATTCGGATCAGGATGCGCTGTTTTCGTCGCCCATACTACCGTCCAACGCGTTGCCAGGTGAAGGTGAACCGCGGCAAACCACGGCATCCCTGCAGATGGTTGAGGATATTCGCAACCAGCTGTCGACCGCATACGACGCCGTGCGAACCAGCGAATGGGAATACGCATCCGTGTGCGTGGTGGCCGATCTGTTTGCGCACTACGAAACCACCCTCAAGCAGTGGCACAGTCGGTATTCGCCACCAAACGATGATGACTGTGAGCTGAGTCTGGAGGGCCGGCAATTGCAGGATACCGTGGCGGACCTGTTAAGTGACATCCAGGAACGGTCCCAGCATCTCACCCGCCACCTGGACCATACGTCCACCTTGTTATCGCGCCACCGTTTAGCCACCCGGCAAGCCAACTATACCGCCAACCCATTGGCCATGAAGGCGCTGACCTCGGATCAAAAGTACCGTCTGGATCAAGAGAGGCGGATATTTGAACTTAGGTGTACCAATACACGGCTAAGCCGATCGCTGGAGATCTCCCAGCGGCTCCTGTTTGACGAATTTCGACTCACCGAAAAGTTGATGAAATCCAATGCTCACCACCTGACCAACATGGCGGGCGTGGTCGAGAATTACGTCCAGCATATAGGGCGCGACAATATCGCTGTGGAGGCCTCAGAGAATGAGCTGGCGAGGGCCATGGAGTTTATCGATGGCGAAATCAAGGCGTTTTCAAACTGTATCCGTGCTGCGTCGGCGGCAGGGCCCGCCAAATGGCAAGTCGACCCACTGCCATCGGTCAAGTACTCGGCGCGACTAACTGCCGAAACTCTGGTGCCCCATCCTCCCACCGTACGCACCGCGTCACAGCCTACCCCGCGACGACCAAGCGTGGCCAATGAGAATCGCCGGACGGCCCGCCAGTTCCTGGCATCCCAATCCTCTGTTGGCAACGCTGCTCCAAGTCGCAGTCGGTCGTCGACCACCGGGGCTCCCAGCCGCTCGAATGGTTTGGCGCGAGCGGCCGGTCGCGGCATAGCAACGAATGGGACTGCCCGCCGTACGGCACAGCGGTCTGCTCGACCCATACCACCAGCATCGCGCAACCTGCCAAGTGCGGGCTCCTCCACAAGGGACTCGTACCCACCCAACCCCCATAAACGAACGCGAGGGATGTTATCCAGCCAGCCGTCGCTCGAGTGCATGAAGCCCAGCAAACGCGTGGCGAGCGCTGACACTATGCATCCGAGCGGAAGCACACTGGGACTTCAAGGCGTTGGTGGCTTGTCAACGAGCGCAACGGCAAGTGCACGGCTGCCATGGTCCGTAAGCCCGCTCAACCCTGGATCCCAAGCCGCGCTTGAAAGTGCTAGTGCCACTAGTTCGCCATCGTCGTCCATGGTTATTGACCTGACCCATAATTTGCAGGATCCATCAGCGAGCTTCAACCTGCCAGTGGCAGCAGGCGCGTCGCAGTTGTCGGGCGATTCGCCTCGCTTTGAGCCTCCACCACTCGATGCCGTGCCCGTGCGGTCTATTCTGAAATCCAACCGCTCCGTTCCCAACTACTGCAAACCTACAGCCTCATCGCGCTCGCATTCCAATCATGCACGGAGAATGACCGTGAGTCAAGTGTCGGCGCCATTAGGCAACGGCAGCAGCACTGCCAACACCATGGGCAATGGTCCCGCTCGTCCACTGGGGGCTCGCCAAGCGCGCGCATCACAGAATGCTGCTGCTCCGCCTCGTCATCGGGTTTCGGCTCGCCGTCTGCTCGAAGCCGCCAAGGTTGGTGCACCCACTGATGACTTGGAAGCAAGCGAATCAAGCCAGGAAAAAGCGCCACCCACGACGACAGGCTCAGGGAGCACTTCAGCGCTGGGGTTTAAAACCGTTTAGGACCCGCACGATGCGACCTTCGAGGGTAGAAAGAGAGAAAGGTAAGGGAGGGGATAATTATTTTTGAGCAATCATCTTAGCACATTTTATTTACACCGTCACTGGAATACAGGCTGTTCCTTCTTGCCGCCACGCTATTTATTAAGGTGCCTCGCGCTCCCTCCCCCTTTCTTCCACCCACCCAGCCATAGCTCACACTCCAATCTAATCATGGAAAATGTCTCGCCGTGGCAATATCCGCTAGACAAGGCCAGCAATGCAAGGACCATTAGCAAGTGTTCATAACTGTACTACTACAATAATGACCAAAATAAATACCAGGCGCGCTTTTGACCCCACCGATGGGCGGGCAAATTGTATACTGCTCGTACTTGTGGGAATTCCGTACAACCTTAGGTGGTAATTCTAATAGACGGGACGCAAGTGGCATCAAAAGGCCAACAACAGCTGTTCCAGTGCTTGCTTTTGCCTATTGGGAATTCGCTGGGCGGTGGGCTCGGTAGATTCCGGCTTGCTGGAGCCGGGTTGGCTTTCAGCGCTAGCACCGTCCACTGCTGCATCGTCACCCAAATTGGCAATGTATTCTAAACAATGGCCACCAGTGCATGCCCCCATGTCATCACGACAACATCGCATATAAATACAAGAGGCAACTGGGCACCAGTCGCATCAATCAAAGCGTTCGGTGCACCCTGTGTAACTGAGCCATGGTCTAGCTCCGCGCTTGGCGATGTGGTTGGCCTGAAAGATCACCCATAAAGGCGCCTAATTTGCTTTGGAAAATGGGACCCGCTTACCTTGCACGTTGGCTCGAACCTCGTCCAGTGTTT
>JANBQA010000283.1:0-18751 GCA_027576955.1 Dimargaris xerosporica
CGCGCGGTGTCCAGCATGAGACCGCGGTGCGGGTACGCGGGGCTATCGGAGATGGCCACTGGCAGATCGCCCATAACTAGCTGCTTGCTGGGCAGCATGTAGGTCAGCTGGCTAAAGGTCTCCAGGCCTCGCAGCGCGCCCCAAACCGTATTAGCCTCCAACAGGCCCTCGGTAGCGGGGGACGGGTCGGCAATGGTCAGTTTGTACGACTCATCGTCCCCTAGCGCAGGGTAGTCCGTCTGACAGTCCTTAACATTGACTTGCAGATTGGTAACTTTGGCATCAGTGTCAGTTGCGGTGCTGTTGTACTGCGTGGGAGGGCTGAATGCCTTTTTCAGGATCAGATCTCGGTAGCGCTTTTCGGCCCCGCTGAGGATATCATTTTTGCAGTTGAACGAAATCGATAGGCCGTTCGAGACCAGGGCCACTCCGGTACCCAGCGACTGTTCACGAGGGATGGGCCAGAGGTAACCCGAGACGGAGGCACTGGCAAGGAGAAGTCCGACCGCCGAGATAGCAACCTTCATGGTAAGCCAAGTGGAGATGTCCTTGGTCGAGCACGGATGGGGGAGAAAGTAGCGGTATTGAGTTAAACTCGGTAGGAACAAACAGCAACAAAGACGGCTGAGAAACAAGTGCGAGGCGCGGTTCCTTATAAATGCCTACGAGGAACACTCGATGAGTGCAGCTGCCACGTAATGAATATGAAAGGTGTCTGTTGTAAAGACAGTGTGGCGTGCATACACACTGGTGCTCGCAAAATCACCGGTATAAGACAAGGGGCGAACAAGGGTGAGATGGGTGGTCAGGCAGTAAAGCCACCAACGCTGACGAGTGCGACCTGCAGTTGCAGATGGCGAGGGGAGTGAATGGCAGGCTATATGCGCCTAGTCGAACGTGTGAGAACGGCGGCCAACAAAGCGAGGGGAGGGGTAGCAGGTGAGAAAAGTCAGGAGCAGATGTCAGGGACTCACCAGTGGAGAAGAGGCGTTGTTCTGGCCGGAGCTTTATATGCGCCATCCCGGCGGTTTGCGCTGCCCTGCCCGGCCTAGACCGCTTAGCTCGAGGACACAGCCTAAGAGCCCCTGAAGGCCGGAATCCAACAAGGGCGGCGGAAGCAGTGGTGATGTGTTGGGAAGTGGAGTTACTGCCAGTTGGCCCGTGCCGTGTGCGTAGGGCCCTGCTCGCCGTGGACGGACCAGGCCCCATTCGAAGATAGGCGTCAACCAACCGACTTATTGCTGCCTGGATGAGCGCCAATAAGGGCAGACCCGATGTCCTGCCACTTGCCGTTCTTCAGACGGTCAAGCAACTTGCAGCCACAACCGGTGGCTTGACTTTGCGTCACTCAAGTGCTTCCCAACGGGCGCTGCCTCACGCACACACACCAGGCCATGGGAGCCAGAGGGATCAGCCCACCTGGCTACCTTGGGTATCACTCAATTTAGATATATATTGCTCCAACCAGGCAAAGGCTTGGGGCTTGACTAGCTTTGATAAGTGGCACGGTCCAGCCAGTCACTCCAGCTCGGAGTTTGCACCACTCAAAATGCGCCAGAGACTGACCAACAACGGCTGTCAGGCGCTTCGCTCCAACCACACTGGCAGCGTATCACATCTCCGTTTCAGAGAGCTGAACAAGGACATATGGACAAATAATCTGTTTTACTGCAATAAGAGATAATCTTTGGCAACGCTATTGGTCGCTTGTGTTTGTGCCCACTACCTGCATTCTCTGCCCTATCGGTCTTACTTGTATAGTGCTACCTGCTGGGCACATGACCGCATGTAACAAGCACCAGTGGTGAAGACGAGCCATTTTTCAGCTACCAAACTGCTTGTTCATCTATGTAATTTCCTAATACCCTTTAATCCTCGCCAGCAGCAGCTGCGATTGCAAACGTTTACCCGACCAATGGGCCTTTCTTTGGTTATCGCCATTGGGCGACGATAACCCACCAATGATCAACTTTTATTAAGCAAATACCTGAGGCCAGCAGCGCCATTGTCAGGGCAGATATTAGCGATCGCTGATTCGTTCCATAGCTGGCGGACCTCACTCGGTGTGTTTAAAGGGGCTTCACCACTGCTCTTAGGTGCTTGCAAATACAGCGGTGCTAAACATGTCACAGAGAAGCGGCTTCGGTTTTACGCAAGCAATCAGGCAAGCGCTATCCGCGCCAACTTGCCAATAAAGTGTGTGGCTCAATTTCCGTGCTCACCAGCAACCAGTATCCAGCATGGTGGATATACAACAGCATTTTTCCCAGCCTTTGATAAGACCATTACCTCAATTGTACGTCATGCTGGCCACTTTACTCACGGCAGCATTTGACCCACAGTTTCTACGGTGCAGGCAGCAGATACCACGCAGAGCGTGGATGGCATTGAAAGGTGCAAGGGACCTTGGATAAGGGCCAGATGCTATTGGACCATGCAAAAACAGAAACCAGCGAGGAAAAACGACAATTGAAGTTTGGGTGGTACCTATGGCAATGATAGCATACTCCAAAGATTGCACTTTCCACCACTAGAGCCTCATCAGGCTTCAGCTGCACAAGGGATCCTGCTCTTAGTGGCATCGTTATGGGGCTGCAGACCCCATGATAACGAGGGGTTTCACACCAGTAATGGTCGCCGTAGTCGCTTAATTTGGCAACTTCTAGCCGTAGGCCTGGACAATCGTACCTGCGCACATGTGAACCAGTTGTCGGCGTTGCCAGTGACGAATAGAGTGCGAGAAGAAGGTGAAGGAAGGAGAGAATGAAAGGACGGCTGCGGTCAACCATGGCATTGCTGCCTTTGGTCATGATAGCCAAATAGCCTTGGAAAGGAGCCAGGGAGGTGGGCTGATAGTTGGGCGACTCGAAGGAAAAGGACCAATATATCCGGAAGCGTGGTTCAAATTATGGCATACCCAGCGCATGGATCAATGGGCACAGCATCGACCACTACCCCAGGACCGTGGAGAACCAGCGTAGCGATGCTGGCAATTGGTGCTTCTATTACTTGTTCCTTCGCGCAAATGCTTACCATCCCCAGTCAATCTTTACCCACAATGGGTCAGTGAGGATGATGTGGGGTAAGGGATGGGAATGCGCAAGGGAGCCAGAGAACGTGGATGTATACGTATGTGTGCATATAGAGCGGTTGTAATTTGCGCGATCCACTGTCCGTCGTGAAATTAACCATTTAAGGTGCGCTTGTAGCCGACTCCCCGCGATTGTCTGCCATTCTATGGAAATCACTCAGTCTCCCCAGAATAAGGTAGCCCACTCCATCCTTCCGCCCATACACACACTCTCGCGCATACTCCTATACTCGGGAGCTGTGCAGCACAGCGTCTTGGTTCCAAACAGATGTACATTAATGTTACTTGGCGTTTATGTGCTTACACCAAGAGTATAGAATAGCAGCGGCAATTTTTACTTAACCATACCCGCTGGACAAGAGCGATTTCTTTTTGGGTAGCGCAGTCAAAGATGAGAAAAGCGATACGCACGCCGTGGGCAATCCACACACGGACGCACGCCTACTCTTTCACCCTTTTTAGCCCTGTCGGCGTTTCGGGATATGACTTCTTGCCAATGAATACACCGATATTGGGCAGTTTAGGAAACGAAACCCCCACACCCACCCACTCACTCAGATTAAGCTGAACAAGTGGACGCACCAGCAAATAGTCGGCCTTGTTTCACACCGGTATAAGAAGGCTTAGTTAGCCGCGCCCCTTATTGCCAGCTGAATCGTCTTCCCTATCACTTTGCTGCTCCTTAGTTATACCATTGACCTCTGTGACAAGGTTTTAGAGCCAATTGCACCTGCAATAATTTCGGACACTTTCTCTACTTATGCCTTCTTCCTTTCTTGTCGGTCTATTGCTGCTTGATATTTTTTCTACAACGAGCACTGATTGAGCGCCACCACCCCAAATTTTAGTAACCCTCCAAACCTTACTGCCGTGACTGTGTTTAAGACTGTTTAGTGACTTTAAATTTGACACATATCCTTTCTTTTTGCGTTTGTTTCGCCACAGCTACCCTAAAACCTGAGCTGTGCAACCAAAAGGCTCTCTACACTATGTCCAACGTCAGAGTGTTGCTGAAGCGGTACAAGCCCGAGGGGCGTATCACTGAGGACGACTTTGTCATCGACCGATCGGCTCCAGTGCCGCACGAAGCAGACCTGAAGCCGGACGAAGTGGCCTATGAAACCAAATTTCTGTCGGTGGACCCATATATGCGAGGCCGCATTACTGGCGCGCGTGACTCGTATGTAGCACCTTTTGAGGAAAATGAGCCCCTTGATGGCTATGGGTCAGCGGTGGTGACGGCCTCCAAACACAGTCAATACAAGCCTGGCGATATCCTGGTGAGTGCTTCCTTTCCTTGGGTCAAGTATGGTGTGGTCAATCTCGGATTGGGTAGCTCGTATCATGGCAAGATTACCAAGGCTGAAGGAGAGTTGGCCAAGGTTTCCCTTGATTGGCACGTTGGGGTGCTCGGGATGCCCAGCTACACTGCGTGGTATGGGCTGCAGGTGATTGGAATGCCCAAGAGAGGTGAGACGCTCGTGGTCTCAGCTGGTTCAGGTGCAGTTGGTAAGTTATTTTTAAGGGAAACAGCCCAATACAAATATATGAGAAAAAAGGAGTTACAGGACATTGGCTGCTTATTTCTTGAACCTACTTTGTGCCGTGGCCAGACCACACCAGAATGCCCGGTCTGGATAAACTAACAATATGCATTGGGTCATTACTGCATTATCCCTCCTCCCTTCACCAATACGCCGTGACTGCGCCTTCCTCTATTCATAGGCCAGGCTGTCATTCAATTTGCCAAGTCGATGGGCCTGCGTGTCGTTGCCTCGGCAGGTAGCGAGGAAAAGATCAAGTACCTCAAGGAAACGCTCAAGGTGGATGAAGCATTCAACTATAAGACGGTGGATAACCTGACCAAAGCGCTGAAAAAGGCCTGCCCCAACGGAATCGACCTGTACTTTGACAACGTCCAGGGTGAATTCTTGGACGCTGTGCTGCTTAATATCAACACCTATGGCCGTGTCATTGCCTGCGGTGGGATCTCGCAGTATGAAGCCCGCAGTCACGAACAATACGGCAACAGGGCCCTGATGATGATTGTGGCCCGCCAGGTTCGCATGGAAGGGTTCATTATCCTCCATCACTACGACCGCTATAACGAGTTTGTCAAGGACGTGACGGAGCGTGTCAACAAGGGCCAGTTTCACTATAAGATGGACATTGCCCATGGGTTAGACAAGGGGCCGCAGACGCTGATTGGGGTGCTCAATGGCAAGAATTTTGGCAAGGCTGCCTTGAAGGTATGATAGGGGATATGCCTCGACCACTGGGGTTCAGTGCCCTAGCATCGCTTGCTCACGAAGATTGAGCAAAATGGGTGATGTGAGGCAAAATTACGTATTGGCAAGCGATAGTTCATCTAATAAACCAGGCCGATTATTTTCAACAACTTGGTGGTGTGGTACTGGAAAGAGTACCTGCTAGCATATTAGCTAAATATGGCCAAGCGATGAAACAGAATTAACAGAGTGGGTACCCAAGAAAAGGCGCACCAACCAGTTCAGTGGGCATTTAGCACGGCCATGGTACCTTTTTGCTTATAAACGCACATATCTAGGGGCACTCTTTTTTAGACGTTGAGCCAGTTGAATGCATTTCCTACCATTCCATGAGAGCTATAGCACAAAGATAGGCGCTGTGGGTATTCGAGGCCTGCCTTGATCGATCTCTACGTATAATCCGCTCCATTGCTCCCATATGATTGGTGGGATCGGCTGCTCAGCCCATCCTCCAACGGCCTGACAAACCAGCTTCCACCAATCGAATGATTAACCTTTGACGAGGGCGTGGGCTTTCAATGGCCCAATGGTTGCACGCCAAAGAACAACTAGCCACGCCGACCATTGTTGTCCGAGACGGTCGCCCATTGGGGTTGCGTGGCCCTTTTGTGCACATGCCAACACCGTCTACCAGCACATTTTGAGTCTATGGCATATAAAAGATGCTGCATTTGCTCCCCGCCGCCCTACTCCCTGTAGCTCGCTCAGCTCTGCGTGATTTTCGGTCTTGGTTTAGTATGTGTATTTCTGCTCTAAGAAATCGTGAACACTTTGCTAGCCCTTGTCTAGTCTAGCTTGGATCCGGCTGTGGCTGCATCGAGACACGAGTGCCACGCTGTTTGATCGTAGATATCGCTCCATTTTTTATGCGCCAAACCTAGGTACGTGCCAACCAAATAAGGAGAAAACATTGTATTTTCTCTAATCAGTATTACAAAACCCGAGCCCTCTTGTTTATTTTGTTTAGGTTGCCGCAGCGCTGCAGTGGTTAAGGTCCAGCAGTATGAATGCAACGACACAGGGCATTGTAGACCGCAGCATAAGCACCTTGGGTCTGTAACCATTGGCTCATGGCAAGCGGGTAAGAACAGGAAACTGTGGAAATGCGCTGCAACTTGGGGGCTACGTAATTAGAGCTGGCCTGAACCCACCTTTGCGCATTGCAAAGAAGTTTGACAACATGACCAAGGACCGGGACGAAGCTATTCAAACCGCCACCACTGGCAAAGACCAGGCTGTGCCCGCGGCTGGCTGCATGGACACCGATGCCCGCGAACTTGAGTCGCTCCTGACAACCATGAGCAAGCTGGCAGTAGAATGTAAGTAAAGAACAGGAAAATGAGAAAAAAATGCGTGAAAAGAATTGAGATGGCTGTAGCAGCAAACCAACGGTTCATTCACAGACCCAAAGCGCCGAGAGCGTTGGTATTGATCATGGCGAGTGACTAATGTATGCGCCGGATTACGCATGGGACCAAAAAATACTCGCTGCAGACGTTGAGGACTGTCATCGGCCCAACCAGCAAGTTATCGAGCCCATTGCACCGCAGGACCTGGTGAAGCGCCTGGACCTTGGCCTGTCCGATCAGGGCGTTGGCGCCCAAGGCATCTTTGGGTGCATCGAGCAAGCGCTCCGCTACAGGTAAGGGATACGAGGCACGTCGTGGCAAAGTGCCACCAGACTTCACGCTAAGGAAGAGTGGGCAGGTAGACTCATCCTCTCGCAAAAACACGGGCGCAAAACTAATTTATGTTCTGGTGGATTATTTTGGATGCGGGTGCATACGACATGCTTGGATGGAATACTGCAATACTTTGGCTCCACATGGAACCTCTAGCGTCAAGGGATGGAATCCACGGTTCATGGACAAGTTGTACGCGGCCACCACCCCGGTGGGAGTGCTCAGCGAACTCTTGCTGGCCATCCTCAACGCTAACGGCCATGTGTACCACGTATCGCCCGTGCTGACACTGATGGAAGTGGCCACGGCCCGCAAACTGGGTGCAATGTTTGGATATCCTGAAGCCGAGTGCGGAGGCCTGACCAACGCGGGTGGATCCATGTCCAATATGGTAGCAGTTATCACTGCCCGTAACAAAATGTTTCCTGAGCTGAAGCAACGCGGATTAAGCGGTGGGCCCATTCTTACAATGTTTGTGTCTCAGCAAAGCCACTACTCGTTCCAAAAGGCCGCCTTCACCGCGGGCATTGGGACCGACTACGTGATCTCGGTTCCCTGTGATGCCCAGGGAACAATGATACCCCATGCTTTAGACGAAGCAATACAGCAGTCGATGGAGCGTGGCGAACGCCCATTCTTTGTCGTTGCCACGGCTGGTACAACGGTCCTGGGCGCATTCGACCCCATGGAACCCATTGGGGCCATCACGGCAAAATACGGCCTATGGTTGCACGTTGATGCGAGTTGGGGAGGTGGCCTGATTTTTTCGCAGTCGCACCGGCACCTGCTCAATGGATCGCGCCTGTCCGATTCGCTAACCCTCAACCCCCACAAGATGCTTGGTGTGCCGCTCCAGTGCTCGTACCTGTTGGTCAAGGACAAGGCAGTTTTGGCCAAGAGCAATGCCACCGCAGCGCAGTACTTGTTCCACGGTGACGGACTGGATCTGGGAATTGGCACATTGGGATGTGGCCGTCGTCCAGATGCCGTCAAGATGTTCCTGGCGTGGAAGTACTACGGTACACATGGCTTTGATGCCCGCCTAGCGCAGTCCTTGGCTCGAGCCCAATTTCTGACCCACGTTGTGCGAGAACGCCAACCTCGATTCCAGCTGGTGGCCGAGCCGACCAACCTGAACGTGTGCTTTTGGTATATTCCAGCAGCTATGGCCGGATTGCGGGATTCTACTACCATTGATTATACACGCCAATTGACTGAGGTGACTAAAGCTATCCACAGTGCCTTGTTGGCAGAAGGTAAGTTTATGATCGACTATTCGCCTCTGCAGATTGGCAACCGGGTCCTGCCGAGCTTTTTCCGTCCAGTGGTGCATTCACCCACCATGGATCTTGCCGACCTGATCCAGCTCGTCGATGACATCGAGCGCATTGGTAAACAGCTGTACGACTAGAGCGATGCACTTGCTATTCCGAGCTCCTGACCAACTATTGATTCTTCATTGTCCGTCCTCTCCCCCGTAGTTCCCATGCGGTATCTTGTGCTCTCTTTCTACAAAAAGACTCGATTCACATTTCATTTGCAACAGCGTTAGTTAGAACCATAAACTCTACACGTGTACCGTAGCGCTTTGGTCGAAAGCCATATGGCTCACTCAATGCCATTGATGTAGACCCGGGCATACTGAAAAGGTCTCATCCAGTTCAGTAGTACGTTGTTTAAATCTCTACGTTTACCAAAATGGTTGTTTTTTCTTCACTTTCGGGGCATTATTGGAGCCCAGGGGAAGAGGGGCCATCACCAAATGAACGCTTGTCATGGTTTGAGACTAGTGCTGATGCCTCACCAATTGACCCGGTAGACAGCTGCATTGCTGTGCGCTAACCATGCGTAAGGCTGCAGTGGTTGATCCATGGGTGAGAAAACGTGGGTGTTGCTGAGTAACAATGCCTTTTAGCAACAACTGCTGCCCCATGACGCTTTAGACCACTACTTCCGACTCTAACAAAGGCAGAGTAGCTTTTATTTCGGGTGATGCTAACAAAGCCACCTACCCGATTACGTAATATATAGTGCTTCCTGAGTCGAAGAAAAAAAAACAACTCCACAAGAATATACGGCTATGGTGGCCTTATATCTTGCCCACCCCATGCTACTAGCTGGCTCCAGAGGCGAAACTCGACCAGTCGCTGCCGATGCCCTCTGATGCTGCTATTGCCTTTCCTTTAAAAGCCAGCCCCCGACCCTGGCCTGTAATGAAGCCAAGTCGCTGGCATACGATAACAGTCGGTGCTTAATTTACAAAAGCTCTTTCTCTCTCTCCTTTCATTCGCCCTGAGCCTATCGGAGTTCCCAGTCACACTCAGCACGTTGCTATTGTTGCTTTTGACCAGCTGTCTGTATTTCCAAGGTCCAGTTTCTTACTCTCTTCGGGAGTTCCACAACTGCTTGGCACCAACCGCATTCCCCATACGCCACTATGGGTCAAGCCACGCAAAACATCTGTGTGCTTCTGAAGCAAACTGCCACGGATGGCCCTGTGCACCAACTTTACCATTGACATCGATACGCTCGTACCCACAGAATCGGGCCTCCAGGTCGACCAGGTGCTACTCGAGGCTAAGTATCTGTCAGCAGACTCGTACATGCAACACCGTGTCAAGGAAACAAAAAACTCATACTTGGCACCTTTTGAAGAGAATCACTGCATCAAAAGCTATGGCGTCGCTCATGCTGTTGCCTCCAAACATCCTAAGCTCTAGCCTGGTGATACCGTGGTGAGTACGTCATTGCCGTGGGCCAAGCGCATCACAGTGGACCTGCGTCCAGGGTCCCCGCATGCACAGTCACTCTCCAAGGCTCCGTCCGAGCTGGCTGATTTACCTCCCCACTGGCATCTTAGTATTCTGGGCATGAGTGGCTTTACCGCTTGGTATGGTTTAACCAAAATTGGCCAACCAAAAGAGGGCGAAACTCTGGTAGTCTCGGCTGCATCAGGGACCGTAGGTAAGTGCTCAGGCATAGAGCCTTTTAAATTGATACCAAATAGCATTGTCATGAATTGCTAGCACAAAAAAAGAACCCACCGGGGCAATATTGGAGGCTGATTGGTACATATGCCGTGAACACTTGGGTTGAAAAAGCCAAGGATTAATACTAACCCTTAAGAATGACCAAGGATAGCACCAATGCTCTTGCGTACCTAATCCACAGGCCAAACTGTCATCGAGCTGGCCAAGGCCTACGGGCTCAGGGTGGTTGCCTCGGCGGGTATCGATGACAAATGCCAGTTCCTAAGCAAGGAGCTGGGTGTAGACGAGGCCTTCAATTACCGCACCATTGACAGCTACGAGGACACTCTAAAGCGCCTGTGCCTCAACGGCATCGACATGCACTTTGACAATGTTGATGGCGGGTATCTGGATGGCGTGCTGGTCAACATCAACACCCATGCGCGCATTATCATTTGCGGTGGACTTGCTTCACAGTACGAGCCCGACAAGGCCAATCATTAAGGTCTCAAGAACATCCTGCAGCCGGCGTTCCACCCCCTCCCTCGCGCATGGAAGACTTTATGGTTTCCAACCATATGGACAAGCTCCCCCATTTTTACCATGAAATGGCCCCGCTGCTGCATAATTGTACCATCAACTACAAGTACGGTATTACCCGTGGCCTTGAGAATACGCCCCAATTGTTGGTTGACGTGTTTACCGGCAAGAACTTTGGCAAGTCCATCATCAAGGTATAAATTCAGCACGGCTTCGGTTTCTTTTGATCTGGAGACAAAGATCAATGGAACAAGAAATAGCACCCGCTGGCAGATACTGCTTGCCGTGGTGCCTGTACAAAGCTAGGCGAGGCTAAACGCTCCACCAAAATAATCTAAGCCATTAGGCCATGTCGGCTCCGACCTCTCTGACACTGTTTAGGATATGGTAGAAATAAACGATGAGCAATTCAATGAGTCGACCAATGGCGTTAGATGGCTGGTTGCTGTTATTGTTTTTATTATTGGACTAGGCAGTAAATATAGCAGTCGTGCAGCTCTTGGTCAAGAATTTTGCCGGGTATAGAGCGCGGCACTCGATGTTTTGGCTAGTCCAGCGCGTGTGGTGACCAAAATAAACGCGCGTATTGGAAAATCAAAACAAAATATCAATCACCATCTCTGGTCAATGAGCTTAACGAGTGTGGATTAGGCAAGTGATTTTGTACTGGCGCTGACACACTCCTCCAGGATCTATTGGGTCGTACCAGCAATGTCAACAAACATGGACCAGCAAAGAAACATGACAGCGGTTACCATCATACCAAAAACATCGAAAATAATACCAATGGCATTGGTTGCAGGGGCGTAAAATCTTGGACTTGTCCACAACTACGCTGTGATGTCGGCGTGCCGTGATGAGCAGAGAGTGCTTGTGTGTCTAGTTTGGCATTCGGTCCACGCCTGCTCAACACATTCCACCCTTACTGGCGCATCGTCCGCTGCCAGTGCCCTGACCAAACCCTTTGGCGACCCTTGCCACCCTAAAGTGGAGCACACTCGGCAGTACACTGTAGGGATCTCCCTTGGCTCTGCTTGACCTGGCTATTCTCTGCGCCAGTGAGTGCGTACAGTCCAACAGTGCTGCGAATCACAATGGGCCACTGAAGAGCCAGCAGCATAGAGAGTTAAATTAGACCACCGCATGTTTCCGGCATGGCTGGCCTATTCCTGCAAAAGTCGCGGATTAGGCTCGTTCGTCGCCATAATGTGCGACGATGACTACAGCCAGCCGTCGCAAGAAGTCTTGAATCCAAGCTGCTTTGCGGAATACCGACGTCGAGCGATTATTTGGGCCCAATGCAAACGGCATAGGCTCACACACTGGCTAGTCAGTTTGCAGCAGCCAACCTGTCTAGCAATTATATTGCTGCTGGGCGGGGTCATAAACAAATAGCTAGTCTCTTGCCGTTGCGCCATCCTCCCACTCCACACATGTGTGTGGCTAATCGGTTGGTTAGGATCGCCCTCAGAATGTATCAGAACTCTGAACACTGGTACCTGCTATACACTGAGTGAGCAGGTGGAGGCAGCTGAAAAGGAACCCACCTGCTACAGCAGGCTAAGCGAAACCAACTGCTGCTCGGGTCCTGTCAGCACACCCTAACTAGGAACCAAAACAGGATGAGCCAAAGGAAGGATCTCAACCAAGCGCACCAGCACAGAGCGTGGCGCATTAGCAAAAAGGATGGCAATAAACAGTGGGTTGGGTATTGCTGACCATGGTATTCATCGGGCAAACCATTCACGCTATGCTGGACAAGATATCGGCACCACTGGTTATGTTTTTGTGACTCGGTTCAATCATTGATGAAGATATGAGGCAAACTTTGGGCAGTAGCGCCCCGCACCGCGTAGCCAGGCACTATCATCACCACCAGGCTGATCGAGGCACTTAGGGGCCCATAGCGGGTCATAGCTGACTAAAAGGCAATACCAATCCGCACGCCCAAGGCATACTCATCGGCAACAAAAAGAAAACAACAACACTAGCGAGAGCCATAACAGGCCTAGTCGCCGTCGGCCGCCGCTGGTCATCTACTGAAGCGATTCAGTCGCTGGTACCTAGGAGAAAAAATATCTAGCGCACGATTGGCCGACCTTTTGCCCTTAAAAGGGGATACGGCCAGCGGTTGGTCGGACCGGCCATCGCTATTGTTATTGTTTTGATTAAAACCATAGGCGCTGTGTTTAGGAGTGTGTGTTGGTGAGTATGTACCACTATGGGTGTAAAAGTGGGTCTGCGTCTGCGATTGGCTGTCCAAGTCCAAGTGTTGGCCGTTTTCAAAACAAATACGGGTGTTTTGTAGACCTCGAGTAGATTGAGCAAAACAAATAGAAATCAAAACACCACCAGCTGGCCGGACTCCCGCTATTGTGATATTTTTCTTGCCTTATGTGGCAATGGGATGTGGTTACCCGACCAAGGGCAAGATTTGTATAAATAGACCGGGGTAGCCTCTCCCTCTCCTCCGGCTATCATTTCTTACCAGCTCTTTTCTGACTTTATGTTATTGCCTTGAGCTATGTGCTGGCGGTCTTGTATGCTTTGGTTAGCATTGCCGCAGGGGGATGCTGGTGTCTTAGTTCCTGATCCATGGTAGGGCATGCCGTTGGATTTAAACCTGGGCTTTTATTGCAACTTTGGGACACAGTATCTGAATTATATCAGGGGTGTGTGGGTGTGATTGGGCAGCGAGGATTTGGTGAGGGTGCAAGTCGACGCCCGCTTGGCTGTCACCATCACTTAACCCTGATGAGGCTTGACAACCGCGCAGGCATTGCGGTCGGTAGAGTAGTCAGAGGTCTACGGCACCAAGGAAAAGGATGGCCGGCAGAAGCAAAAGGTAAGCGCGCAAGGTGTAGTGGTTAACGGTTTATTAGGTCAGAGGGGATATATATTTTGGCCGCACAAGCGCAATAAATATGGGGATAAAATGAAAAAAAATGGGCATGGCATAGGGCAGCCATGAGGGAAACTTGGGTCTTCGGTTGAAGTGAACGTAAATATTATTTAAAGAGACTATACGACACACTCCAATCATCCGCCGGAAACAGCGGTGAATGGCAGTGTAAAAAAAGGTGAGGAAAAGAATGCCAATTGGTAACATGCGGTGAGAAGCACCCAGAAAAACCAATGGACATTGGTTAAATGTACAAAGGGCTACGTGCGCGAATGAAGGGGTGGGAATATGTATAGTTCGACTTGTATGCGGGAACGGTACGTCAAAAGCTCGACAGCTAGTGAGGGCGAACCGTACGTTCAGTGGAGGACCAAGCGCTGGACCATTGCGGGCAAAAAGAATGCGGGGGTTGCACAAACCAAGGGCCCAAAAAGTGAAATGAAATAAGAAAACGCGCGCGGGATATGCAGTATGTCACAACAGCTCGTCAACATCGCTAAGTAATATATAACAAGCCATGACGCGAATGGCAAAATAGGAATGGGCTGCGAGAACCACGGGACAGGCTCAAACGTCAGGGTAATATTAATAATACAGGGTAGTGGGTTCCCGCAGAAGGTCGGCAACATGGTCGATACGGGCCAGTCAGCATTTGCCACCGGTTAACAGTTGGTGGGGAAGAGGGCAAAGTCGGACCACATATCGCCATTAGCGCTGGCAAGTCCGTTCCATTCCAGGCTGGAGAGCAAGTCCTGGAAGGAGGCATCATTAATCACGGCACCCGAGACCGGCAGGGACTGCTGGTGCGGTTGGATCAGATGAACGGTCGACGACAAAGCCGCGTCAAACACCGATTCATTCGAGTCCAGTATGCCGGTGGTGCCAGGCATCGAGGCAAAGTCCGATGGCAGGCACCCGGTGGAAAACGAGCGCGTCATGGTGTTTGCCCCGTGGAAAGAGGACGCAGCCAGGTCGAGACTGCCCGCCAGCTCGTCCAAGCCCAAATTGACCTGCAGTGGCTGCTCCATGGCAGGTACCGAGAGGTCAGCTGAGGACAAATCGACGGCAGGACTACTGCCCGAGAGCGGGGTCAGCTGCCCAGGAGTGCTGGTAAGGCTATGGCACGGCGTGGGCAGCGGGGTAGACTGTTGCAGCTGGTGGTGACCAACCATGACCGTGGGGCAGGGCGTCGACAAAAAGTTGAGCGGGCCCTTTTGCCGCCGCGTGGGGGTTTGGCCCTTGAAGCGGTAAGGAGAGAATGTCTCGTTGATGTACGCAGCTTCTTGCGCAAAGTTGACCACACTGGGCGACGCAGGTACGGCCATCATTGGGTTGGACGTATACGGGTACATGGGAGAGGTGGGCTGCTCGCCGGCCGGTGGCGACGGCAGGGAGGCAATCGCCGCAGTGATCTGGGCCTGCATTTCCTCTGACAAGGGGGCGGTGGTAATGGCAGTGGGAGAAATAGCCATGGGCGATGCCGACGTGGCGGGTAACGCCACTGGCGAGCTCAAGGCGGTAACAGCCGGTAGTGGGGCACTGGCCACGCGCTCCAGCGGCTTGGGACCAGCGGATACGGCCGCTGTGGATGTGGCGGGCAGCGGGGTCGACTTGGTTTTCTTGAGCGCGGGCGTCTGATTTTTGGCTGCAGCGCTAGCAGGGCGCTTGCGGGGCTTTACAGGCGTTACCAAGTTTTCCTTGTTTTCGGATGCATGACGGGCGGAGGTCGGCTTGGAGGCCGAACGCGACTTGGTGGTGGTGGGGGTGGAGTTTTTGCGGGTGAAGGTGCGCACCTTTTTGAACACCCCGTCGGCAAAGCAGTTGAGGTATTTGGGATCAATGGTCCAGAAGGACCCCTTGCCGGGCTCAGAGTTGTTGCGGGAGATTTTGATAAAACACTTGTTGAGCGACAGGTTGTGGCGGATCGAATTTTGCCAGCCCGTTTCCTTGCCCTGATAAAACGGGTGGTTTTCTTGGATCCACTTGTACACCGAATTGAGCGTCAGCTTGCGCTCGGGGGACGCCAAAATGGCCTGGGCAATCAGCGAGGCATACGAGTACGCGGGCTTTGTGCTGGGGTCCGTCTTGACGGGTTTGTACAGCGGCACCGAGTGGGCCGTCAAGTCGTCGAGACAAGGCGTATCAGTGCAGGAGGTTTCGGGAGCAAGGTGCGGGGTCGACACCACCGATGCTATGCTGTTGCAACGGGTCATTTCGGGCGTGGACAGTGGCGTGGTGATTCCTTGGAACGTTTGGCTATCTGTGTACACAAAGGCCATGGCGTCAGGATAATGGCAAAGTGATATGGGGGAATAAACGGTAAGGCAGCTGTTACGGATCGAGAGCACTGGCAGTAATAGGATCCAGCGAGCAGATGCGGAGTCCGAACGGCTGGTGGTACCAGTCACTGGTAGGGTGTGGGGCAACAAGAAATTATAGGCCAGCGGGGCGTCCACACGATCGTCAGCGGTCCACTAGGTATTACAGAAGTTGAAGAAAAAATGCGAACTCAGTCAAGGAGAGTGGTGGACTAAAACTACACGGAAGACAAAAGGATCAGGCGCATCAAGCGGCAGCAAGGAAAAAGTGGGTGGCTGACTCAAAGGGCGGTTAGAGCAATAGCGAAGAAAAAAATGCAGCAGGCTGTGTGGCATGAAAAAAATTTGGGCGCATGCAGCACAAATGGCCAAGGATGCGACGTCGTAAGTCAGCAGCACCAGCGTGTCCTTGGCACGAAAAGCACGGAAGGAGATCAATGGAGGATGGCGGCAGTGAGGAGCTGGTTGCGATACAGTTGTGGAGGCACGGCGGGTGAGGGGACAGAGCGGGTTTATATAGGCAAAGGGGAGGCGGTGACCCAGGGGAACACGGCGAGCGCCGCTGGCTGCGAGCGCCTGACTGAGGGAAAGCCGCCGGCCGCGAGCGCCATCGCACGCACTGATTGCTGGTGACCGCAGATGGATGTGCGGGTGATTGGTGGGCTGTGGGAGCTGCTGCACACTCACACTCCATCCCGCACTCTGCGCTCCCCTCTCCCGCTGCCCACCGCACCCGCCTGCTGCGTAGAGCCCCGTCGCACCGCCGTCATCCAGTGATTGGCCGCTGGGCCCAAGAAGAGTGCCTTGCCGCTTTTGGGCATAGCCACGCCGCTGAGTTTGAATCTCTTTCGTCGCCTGTCCCTCCCTGTTCCTTGCTTGCACCCCACCCATCCCCATCGGGCCCCCTCGTTTTTCCCTCCCCGTCTGGTATTGCGGGTCTCCCTGCACCGACCCCTCCTTAGTTGCGTCTGCAGGTTCAGCGCTCCGCAATAACACCGTGGCCTACCTCATCGCGCTCCAGAATCACGGTTTGCTTCTGCTTGCTCCTCTTCCCAGCGCCTGGCTTCGATGCCCTGCTCAAAGTTGCTCCGTGGCAGCTTTTACCCCTGCCATGCACCGCTCACTCTTTGCACCCCTCGTGCACTCGCTCTGCATCCACTTTTTCATCACTTTCGCCTTCAGCACACTTCGCCACGCTGATCCAAGTCTAGACCAGCAAGCCAACCGGAAAACATTATAATCCGTAGTAACGGGTGGATGACTGGCTAGATGCGTTGCAGAGTGTGAAACAGGGGAGGTCCCCCCAAGGGGCGCGAGGGTCGTTGGCTATGCCAAATGAGCGTTTGCCTGGACGACCAATGTGCACCCAGGGCCGTAAGCATTCACATCCCACGGCTGCCACTCGACGTTTTACCACCTAGCTACGCACCCTCGGGAGGTCTGCTGGTGTGACACAAGCCGCACGTCAGCGCGCGCTGCCATATCGACGCTCTCTTCGTCAGGTCTGGCCTGCACCGATCACCATTCTGGACCACCTAACAATTCAGGGGAGAGGGAGGGGGGAGGTGTAGGAAAAAAGTGAGGGAGAGAGAGAAAGGGAGAAGAGAAAAGTCGATGGCGTTCGTGGTGCTTGGGAATCCTGCCACTGCTTGGCATCTACAGGGTCACTCGGCACACTCGCATGGATTGTCTAGCAGCTCAGTGGAATAGTGAGCACCTTGCAAGCATCTGGGGCTGGCTTTTCCCAGAACCGCGGTGCCAACTTGGCACTCTATTCCCCAACACCCTGCACCAGAGCATCAATGGTAGTCATAGAGCTCTGAGGCGTATAGAACCCATCGCTTGGCTTGCCTACCCACCCTAGCCTTGCTTTTTAACCCACAGCTCCTAGATCAGTGAGTTCCGCTGCTTCGGATCTTGGAGGATACACCGCCATCCTGCTGCCGTGGCCACCTGATGCCACTGCAGAAACCAGAGGGGTGTTTCTTCTCCCCCCCTGACCATACGCCTGCTGCCCCTAGAGCCACGTTGACATCAGCTCAAGGGGAGCCCACCAGGACCAGGAACAACGCTTCAGGCGCTTACCCTGCGCTTCGTACGGCGGACGTCAAGCCTTACTCTCCTACTGCTGGGTTCAAAGCACAGAGCCTGTTTTGTTTTCCCCATTCATCGCCCAAACGCCGCCAAAGCCACCCCGGGGCATACCCTTGGGCCCTGGTAGTACTGCGAGCTATTGGCAAGTAAAACCCATGGCACTGGTTGGCAATGCCTACGTAGAACAAAAAACACAGGGTCAGTGATGAGGAATCGTACTGGCAACGTGTGTGGGTGTGTTCGTTCCTCAGTGCTGTCGAGCCACGGGTAAATTCGCGGTTGCCTGGCTTCACCGACTGCGACCGGTGATAACGTGAACCCGAAGCGTTTACTGTGAGTGAGGAAGAGCGGGAAGGTGTTTCAGTGCCTAGCTGCCAGATTTACGTAAACAAAAGGACGATTTCGATCTTATGAGGGACCGCTATTATTAGACTCTGTTAGTAAATATAACCCTTTAGGTGCTTCTACCACGGCCACTGCTACCTGTTCTGGATGCTTTGTAAAGAACACATTATGTAGGCCTTGAAGTATTTTTGTCTGGTCTGTTATAGCCAATGCCATTACTCGATCTCCCATCCAAAACCCTTGGGTACAGCCATCTATTCACCATCTTTGTTATTCATACGAGGTTGTTTTGATTGCACCACATGCATGGGTATGGCTGAACCTGCTCGTGTCGAGCCATCCCGAGGTCAGCCAAGGATAGGCACAGTCGAATTATTCGTACAAAGACTTGGCCTAAATGCTGAGCCCTGGTTCTGGGATGATCCCAATTGCTACCAACTGTTGACACACTGCGGTCATCGGTAGGACTGGTTGGAAGTTACAACAGCGGTGCAAGATCGCAGCCATCCCCACCAATGCTTA
>JANBQA010000284.1:0-18650 GCA_027576955.1 Dimargaris xerosporica
AGTAACACCAGTTTCACTTGGATGGGCTTGGCAGCGGGGTCGGCGGGCCCGTGAGACGGGGCAGGGCTGCCGTGTTCCGAAGCGTTGGCGCTCATGGTCAGGGGGCAAATGGTCAAACGCAAGTAAAAGGGCGTGCTCAAGGGATGGGCAGAAAAGAAGCGGCTGCAAATCCAGCGGCTCAATACCAACACATTCCGTATTAGTTCAAGCAGTTAGCATAGGTACAGTTGCCGTGCGCAAAGAACGCCGTTTGAGTCGCTGCACGGTGGTGAGCCGAGTTACAAAGAAAAGCTAGCGAGTATATGAAGCTCAAGGATATGACAGTGTATGGATTGGCCTTGTTCAAGGCAAATGGCCTCAATAGCCACAGCCTGCAGCTGTACATACCTGATGGTCTCAAGTATTGTCGCTAGTGAAAAAAATGTATAGCAGCTACCACACAAAACAATACAGCAGCGGTCGGCGATGCTTTGGGTCAACGACAAGAGCAAGTATGTGGGTACACAGAATCACCGGTGCGCATGAATGGTCAACGCACGAGATGGGCAGCATAGAAAGTTAATTGGAGTATTGAAAAAGAAAGCAAGTACAAAAGAGGAGAGGGTAAGAGCAGCAATGGGCAGGAAAAAGAGGTTGGTAGACCAAGCACAAGCGTTACACGCACGTACGCACAAAGCACACCCCGAGACTTGACCACGAATTGCGTTTTGGAAGGCACACCAGTGGGCGAGAACACGCACAAGTCAGATGACCACGGTAAGAGCGATGACGTTGGGTCAAATGCTCTATTGTAAAACGTGCCTGGTTTTGTAATGGCAAAACCAATACCATGCTAGCCATGTTCATAAATCAATTTATCGCATCTTTACACCACGAAAGTGTAAACGGCTAAATAGGGAGCTGAATGTAAACTCTATAACGTTGGCCACTGGTTAGCTGGACACCACATTTAGCTTAATGCTTGGATTGCCTGCAATCATACACCAATGACTTGTTTTGAAGCACAACACTGAAATGCTCGCCGATATCACGCTGACTGCGACTAAAGTAATCAGATTATTCACAATCGTCAAGTAGCCCTGATTTCATTCAAAGCTTTTTCAACACACGCGGCTCCAATGCCCCAGTACCTGGTCAATTCAAATACAAGATTATGGTTCTCAGTGCGCATTCTCAGTGCAAAAACTTACTAGTTACATTGAAAAGCTCAGTGCTAATGATAATGCAGCCAAGCTGGATGGCTAACGCGTTGCCATACTTGGCGTTCATGCTGAGCATGGGTCAGGAGCAATGCTAGTTAATTGCGGGCAGAGCACTGCGTGGGAATAAGCCCGTGCCTTTAGGTATGGCTTTTGCCACCAGGTGGCCTAACCAATGCCTCCTATCTTAGGAGCTATTTCTGCCTCATAGTAGCTTTCTCTAAACATGTGTTCAATTGATGGTGCTCCTGAAATCAAGGTCAACTGGGAGCTGTGGTATGGGTGGAGTTGGCTTTTTCCTGGTTGCATTGAACTTTAGCGATCGCGTAATTGATGTTGTTGGCACAGTCACTGGGGCTGACCTTGCTCTTTTCTACACCGTGAAGGGGCATGAAGAGTGGGCTTCCGTGGACATCAATAGGGGACTGCAGCAACGCGGGCATGCGAGCCGAAGCCTTTAATTGATTTTAAGGGCCATTCATCTGGCAGCAGCACTAGTGGCACTTGCAGCGCTACCTTAGTGATGTATGGGTACTACCGGGCTTTTTGAGGCCGGCATTGGTGCCAATATTTGCAGCAATCACCAGCATAGCACCACGAGCCACGACGGCAAAGCGTACCACGAGAAAGGACCGTTGAGCAATGGTAGCAAACAGAAGACATTAGAGCGGATAAATAGCGCTTGCTCATCCAACCAAACCCAGCAGGGACTGAGACGCTTTTGCCGTGCAGTGCATGGCTTAACACATGGACGTCGTAGCTAGTGTCAATATGGCATTGGGCCCACACGCAGTTATTCACAGCAAAGGATACATGCGAAATGGGGGCGTGGTGGTGGGCATCAAATGAGCTGGACTTGCGCGACCCACAAGGGCACGTGTGGGCCCTTCCATTGCAGAAGCCCTGGGCTACTCCAACCAACGCCTCTGTACCGCGGAGCTGGGCGAGCAGGGGTAGGGTAGTGCACCACGGTTGGATTGGCGCTAACATCACACTCTGTAAGGGCACACCAACAGTTGTACGTAGGGTGCTTGCTTAGTGTCCTTTGATACCAAGGCAGCGCAGCCTCCCGCGGTGCCACTGTTGGAAACACCTTTCTATCGACCGAGGCCCAAAGTAGCTACCGAAGGCAAGCAATAATAAGAGCGCCCTAATGGCCACGGTACAGCCGCATAAGCTAACCTGGCATGGCGTTGGTTACCCAGACCAGCTGGTCGCTACACAGCCTTGGCACCCTTTGGATCGGAGCTGGCGGTCTCTGCTCTGGCAGTGCCGTGCCGCACAATGGCTGGCCAAGGCGGTCCGGGCCCCGCCATCGGCAGCGAGAGATACGCCCAACTATACAGTATTCTACAGGTGAATTAAAAGCAGAGGAGGAAAAATGACTACTGTACCGTTATGGGAGCACAGGCGTCCTCGGTAGCCCAGGTCCCTTATCACCTTGGCCACCAATTGGTTGATGCTAAAAATAAATTTACCTACCGGCCAGGGACTTGACCATGCCCTGGGTGTATGCGGCACCTGTCAACGTTTGGCCCAAGAGCAGTTGGTGCGGGGCCTGGCAAAGTGAGCAGGTGTAATGACGCCAGACTGCCGCTATGCCACAAAAGGGTTAAAGCATAAGAACAAGACCACCAATCCCCGTTCTTGTAGCGCCCATGGATTGTATCACTCGCTCAGCCCTGGCAAAGTTGACCGCATCCATCCACCAGAGCACCCTGGCATCTTTCCGTTGGGGCCATTGGGCGTCGCACTGAGTGTGCCTATTGTGATACGTAACAAAAATTCGCAGTAGCCAGCGACGCCCAAAATGGGCACGAATTCGCAAACAGCCGCAGGCTTTGTCGCAGAGTTCGGGTCTTTGCATGAAGAGAGAAAACAGTAATGAGTGCCAATTGACTGTACAAATACCTGTGGTGAGTGGCGTACTTTGACCAAAACACCAAGTGCCAACAGGTCTCTGGCACAATGACAGCAGGTCTTCTACGACGTTGGACACTCATGCACGAACGAGTTGAAGACATAAACGACGACTAGGTGGTCATGCAGCTTGTAAGTCGGCAGCGCATATAAAAGTCGCGCCGTTTGGCGACTGTTAGTTGTAGTAAAGACACTCATCGGGCACATTTACTGCGCCATTTGTTTCCTCTCACTCTTTCTATCCCTTAACCATACAGTTATTTGTATCTGTTCGACAATTTTTGCGTTATTCTTATCGCGCTTGTTAGTGAACGCCCTTTATTTGGCCTACAGTTGACAGTTTTTGTTTGAACGAGTCACTGCACCAACAGCCTACGTTTCCACACAAGATGGTGGCATTTACAGTGCTTCTGGTGGTCGTTGGTGTAATCTACACCACGGTTGATGCTACTCCTTTGCCGTCATCTGGCAAGATTAATGACTGCTGGAAGGAGCTTCCCGATAAGCGAGCTACCGAGTTGATGAAAAAGGCACATAGTTTGGACCCGAAATTGCTCAAGGCTTTTTTAAATATGGACGCGTACTATAGAAACCGGGTGAAATCTTACTTTTTTGGTCGAATATTCACGTCTAAAGAATACCAGTGTCTCAAATTCACATATCAACGCATGGGGTCACAAAAGCTTCGAGGTGCTTTGACCAAGGACCATGAACTGCGTGCCTGGATCAAAAAGAGCTTCAAAAATATGGTATACAATGTGACTAATGCAGTCGCTGCGCGCACTCAATCAGACATTTCCAAGCTGAATGAATTTGAGTCTAGCAATCCCCGTCATCAAAATGATAACCAATCGGGGCGTGGCAACATCCTGGCATTTACTAGCGATAAGGGCTCTGGTGAAGGCCACCAACTGGACGACGAAGAAAATTCCTACTATGGCTACGTATTGTCATCGGATTATTTCAATCCTCCGCCAGTGTCATCGCCGAAACGTCCAGGTGAGAAAAGCAGTGAAGAGGACGAGCCATTGGTCAGAAAAAAAAGGGTTAGATATGACGAATTTGGTCCTTTCCAAAGCAATATCGGAACTGATGGAGCTGCAGTCACTGCAATGAGACCAACCAATAGTGACCAACAAACTGGATATCCTGGATCAAATGCTTTTTCTACCGTTGAGGTGGGACACGGCAATGGCGCTAGGCATGTACCCACACCCCGGGATGACCCCAAAGTGTTGCAAAAGCTAATAGCCAAGCAACAGCCTTTTACTGCTGGATCGATTCCATCTGATAGTTCTAATCCCTCAACCTCGGTAACTACTGTGCCTCCATCCACTGACAAGAAAAATCGCCGTGTGACATTCAATTTACCTGACGAGGCTGAGTCAGGCGATAAAGAGCTTGATTATCTTGATGTGGGCGAAGAAAATCCGTCAGCAGACTCCACCAACATAATGCGCGGTCCATACACCCTGAATGAACGCGCAACCCAATCACTGTAACTGAATGCACTGCGCTCGGCGTATGCTGACAGGCCGGCAGAAACCGTTGCGTCTTGCAAAAAAACTACCAATAACTTGGGTAGATTCGCAAAGGGAAACCATGTGTATAGCTTTCTAATTTGCTGCTTTATTTTGACCATTGTCACTTTAAGGAGTGTTTTTTATGCCACGTGTATAGGCGATATGCTGGCTTTGTTTGTTGACAATCTAGTTTTTTATCTATAGTTCAGCCACGTGTGAATTGATTTGATAAATGTCATACTTCCACTACCAAATGACTAGTGCATTTGCTTTGAGCATTATACGGCTAGCAATATGTGGGCGGCGCTTAGGAAAATAAATACATAGACCAAACCAACAGCTGCCACTGTTCCACTACCGTAATTTTTTGTTTTATGGGCATCCTGAAAATCATAACGTGAAGTAGCAGCTGTTAGGAGTGTGTTGCCTGGCACTTGGCTCAAACTCTTGAAAGCTATGTGCCTATTCCCATATTGATTTACTCAGTCGTTGTTTTCATTTTACTTACAAAAGTAGCCTGCCTAAATTAGCCGCTGCGTAAAATAGCCTTTTCAGCGAAAAAATGCTATTTTAAATTTTTAACAGAGTGCTTACCATACCCTTCGCTGGAGAATTGCCCAGAATTACACACCTGATCTTGGATACCCATGAAAGCGTCTTAATATAGCACAATGGGTAGGACGAATCAAAGGTAAAAATAGCAATAGAGTCCATGCAAACTGCCAGGACCCAACACGTGCGAGGGCGATAAGTATATTTTGAAATCTATTCAGACGGGAAATTATGCCTTCACGGCCTTATCTGTCATTGCCTGGGCCATGGCTCACTGAAAGCCCAGCTGATGTTCACCACGCTGTGAGACTACTCAGGAGAGAATTGACGTGCGTGGCTATTTGTGTGGACACCAGACATGCACCACAGCTTTTTAGTACGCTTGATGATGCAATGGCATTTGCTAGCGCTCTGCGTCCGTATTGACCCTTGTGCCATGGATCGAGGAGTTTGGCAACAAGCAAGGGGTGCGTAAGAGAAGCCCACAAAGGGCGCTCCATACATACCTCTTAATTTGGGCGAATTAACGTGGGCTATTTCGGTGACATAGTTTGCGTACAGGCTAAAGGTCATAGTCGATCAAATTGCTTCCAAGTAAATGTGCCAGCGAAGGCTCATGCTGGTCAAAGTCCGCATAGCATATTTTTGCGCTCAGGGTTACAGGGGGCCCCTGTGCCGGGAAGGGGCCAGCAGCCATTATGTCAAAGCGAGCTGGTCCTTGAACTGGTCTAATCGTACTGGACACGGTCAGACTGGCGCGAAATGGGGTTGGTCCCCTGATGACTTTGTCGCATTGAACCCACAAATACATGCAAACCAGGGGCAGCCAACTGGCACACATCAGCCATGGCAGGTGGTCATTGTGCCAGCTCTTACTTGGTTTAGGTATGAATGAGCCAGTAGACAGCACGGTGAGAGCTCGCACGACGCACCTATCACAGCACTTCTGCATATATAAGCAGCCGACCCATAGCGCCCTTTGCCGGGGTATCCCAGCTTGCGTTTGCCCGTTGCATCACTGTACCCGTTGTGTGCGAAATCCCCCCATACTTGTTCCACGATGCGTCTCTCCACCACTTTTATCGCCATTGGTCTGCTGGCCCTGATGGGCACGGTCTATGCCCGCCCCGCGGAGGTTGACAACGAGGACGCTGGTAGCATCGATACCCTGCAGGAAGACTCGTCTGGCGACGCTGACAGCGCCCCCATGGAGCGCCGCTCGTACTACCGCTCGCACTACAATGGCTATGGTCGCCACTACCGTGGCTATGGTCACCACGGCCACTATGGCGGCTTCAGCCCTATCATTCCTGGTGCCCTCACTCCAGCTACTGGAATCCCCATTGGATCAGGCGGTGGCATTCTCGGGTAAACGCCAGTAATCACAGAGTTTTGTAGCAAATGCTAAAAAGTCTCTTTAACGTATCTTGATAGCGAGGTGGCACGATTACCCCTTGCCATATGCTACTGAATTCATTCGCTCTATTTGGACTGTCGATACCGCGAAATAAACGATTGGGCTAATGCTCTTACTACAAATACAACGGTGGTCTGGATCGCTTGTCTCTGCACTGATGAGCGCAATGCTTCAACGTAGCGTAATATTGCTGTCCGTTGCCTAAATTCAATGCCCGTTAACCGGCCCTGGTTCCATTAAACCGTAGCTAATACCATACACCGTAGGGCATTGCATTAGTGGCAAGTGTAGTCCAATCTGTACTTAACGACTAGTTGGTGATCTCCTACATTATCTCCACTCAAAGGTCCTAGGCCCGCTTCGTTGGGTCTCTTTACACATCCATGCAAGGCTCTTTGCACCAGACACGCTTGTTCTCGCTCGTGCTATTCTTTATCGTTTTCTTTTACCTTGGCGGTTGCCTGCCGTGCCAAATCTTTATCCACTTTTACATACATTCTTCTCATGCTGCTCGATCTTGAGCCCTTGAGTCGGGTGGGCAGCGTACCCTTGCCGACTAGCAGTGACTATGAGCGGTTGGCCCTGGCAATGCGGGCCCATTACCACAACCGCATTCCATGGTCGCAGGCAATCGTCTATTGGTACTTGGCTTTGCAGCAGCTTGTTCACCAGTGGGCGGACCTACCGCCGCTTCCACGACCGTCGCTAGAATCGTTTATTGCTGAGCCACCGGTGGTGGTCAATGTCACCCTGGATTTGGTTGGAGCAAATCACCTACACGAGGTGCCGGACGCGGTATTGAACACTACTGAAGAGCGCACTCTGCGGTGGACTTGTCGTTGCGGAAGTTCTCTTGTTAGTTTTAACCTCAGTCATTTGGGGTCTACTGCGACCACCCGGCCACGGTATGTATGCGCACTCGTGGTTATAATTTAGAGAAATGGTCGTGGATACTGGCGAGCAATGACACGCAGGCTTGACTCGCTCGTTCAAGAGTGGAATCATAGCTGAACTAACTAATGCACTTTTTGCTGCTGCTTTGTAACATACCACCTGCGTCATGTTTTTGAGCTAGTGACCAGTTTGCCCTAGCCATGTCCCCTTGTTTGCTGCCATTGATGCCTGATGTTGCAGCGTTGCTGGACGCTCTGATCCCGCTGGATCAACCTTACTGTGACCCTTTCAGCCTAGGGCTGGTCCATTGGCTGCAAGATGTGGTTATTCCTCGTCTCCCAAACGTCTAAGGGCGCCAGGATATCTCATGCGACCAAACTGAGATATGGCATCTTCAATGACCACTCTGCCTACACAAGCGAGCGTCAGAGGTCAAACTGGTGACACCACCATTATCGTTGGCCACAGCACGGACTAGATAACCACTGCTGCCCATTTCCCCTTTTGTTCGCTCTAGTGGTTAACATGTGTAGTGATTGACCCTTGCTTTTATCACCGCTGCTTCCAGGGGCCCCTATTTAATTTTTTACCAGCGCATGTCAGGAACTGACTCAGGTAAAAGCGTGACGCTCCTTCACCAAGTTCATAGCCCAGCTGGCCTCAGCCAACCAGAACTCCCGCACGTTGGGTTCCATGATCCGGCACGCTGCCGATGGTTGCCCAGGGCCTTACTACGTTGACCTGCCTGCAGACTTCATCCAAGGCCTCATAGCAGTTGTGGAGGAAACATGGGATCCTAGCATTTGGGCGCTGACAGGCCCTGAAACTGGCGCTGTGGGGCAAGCCCTTGCCTGCATATAAGTCGCCGTGGCCCCGCTGGCCATCATTGGCAAAAAAGTGGCACTGGCATGTGTAGAAAACGTCGTGCCCGAATTGATTAACCGCACACACTGACCCTTTTTACCCACATCCATAGGCAAGGGTGTGGTGCTTGATCACCACCCTTGATGTACAAGTGTCGCACGAAGTTCTGCACTGGCTGCCGCGGATGTGTTGCTACTGTTAGGCACTCGCTTCAACGGAATGCTGCACTTTGGCCAGCGATCCCGTTCGGATGTGAAAATCACCCAGGCAGATGTGTGCCCTAAAGAGCTGGGTCACAATCGGCCAGCCCATCTGGCCTTGGCAGGGGACCTTTCCGTGACGGTCGCTCAGCTCGTTCAAGCCATCAAGACCAATCCTCGGTTGGTGCTCTTTGACGCGGCGCACTCAGCCTATTGGGCCTCCCTAGCCAGTCGTATCCAGCGCAACCGGGCCAAGCTGGCAGCGCAGTGTGCTGACAATGCCGCGCCCCTGTCATACCACCGGGCATTTACTGAAATCAAAACCGCGTTACAGCCAATATACGACCAAGTCGTTTTGATGAGCCAAGGCACCAACGCCATGGATATTGCCCGTGGCATAATTGACCCAACTCCCATTATCAATGTTATCAACAATAGCGGTATACAGCGCGGCGTGGCTAGCAAGGTAGATTACCTGGTCAAGGCTCGTTCACATGCTGTGCTTGGTCAGCGCCAATATCTGACCTGGCTTACAAACCAGCAGTCAATTGCAATGGGCTAATTGGGCATACAGGCATAGCTGGGATTCTACCCTGGCCAATGCATGCACTGTCACATATACTAGCAGCCATAACCACCACCAGCGCATGGATAGAACACAGACCTTGAAATAGGCTCGCCTAATGGGCGGGGACACTAGTTTTATCTTTTTGTTTCGATCGTTGTGCAAATGGAAGAAAAGGACCGACGGTCATTTACTACCTAAGAGATGGTGGAAGACCGTGACAAGGTGTGGAGCAGAACCTAAGTGGTAGCTTCGAGTGTTGTTTACTTCAAATTGGAGTACTAGAGATGGTAAGGTATGCAGGAGTGCCTAAAGGCAATGTGTACAGTATAAAAGATACACGATCGTAATCAAGCCAGTGGGCCATTCAAAGGTTGTGCACTCAGGTCACCGCCGGCAAGTAAATCATCACGGGTCCGGGATACAGCTCAGGCTTGTGTCGATGCGCACTGGGTATGGAAACTGGATCTTGTTCATTGGCGCCATGGAATCTAGTACCGGAACCACCAGCGCTTGGACAGCAGAGCAGTAGTTGTCAATGGCATCTGTTCGATAAGTGCGTCCTGCCTCCGCCATTAACTCTTGTCGTACGACCAGTGGTGTTTGGTTCGGTGCTAAATCTCCAATGGCCACACTGCATGCTTCAGTTGCGCGCTGAAGCTGGCAGCATAGTTGGACCATCCGTTCTAGAAAGCCCGGGTCTGCTCCGGTCTTTTCCGTCTGCATCGTAGCCCTCGACTGCCTAACCATACACGGTTTCTCTGTACATGCGGTAGAATCATTTGACAATTTGCAGTGGCAGCGGCGCTATTAATCCCTCAGCGTAGCCACACTGTCGTTTTGTCCAATATAGATGTTCGCCTGGTAAGTCATAAACTAGTCAAGGCATCCCGTTACACAGTCTTACCTGTTGGTGGTGTACTTGCGATGGTCTCCAAAGCAGCGTAAAGGCAGGCTACCACCACCATTGTCAAAAATGGGTTGGGTAGGCCGACAGAGAGCGAAAAATGCATGGTAGACTCCTCATTGTTACCTGGACCCATGCGGCCACAATAGCAAGATGTAAAGTGCAGGCCGACAAGGGATTACTATTACTTGACAGTGTATATGATTTTAAACCAATTTTTTTCACAATATACCTCAAACGATAGCTGCCAAGTGACGTTACCTTGTTCCAGGATAGCTGTAACGGGATCGCCGATAAACGGTGTCAGAAAAACTGCTAAACTGCTTCTGGGGACCAGTGCATGATCAATGACCCTATGTCAAAAATCACACCGCTATAATACCGTCTCAACAGGTGAATCAGTGACGTGACATTGGGCAAAGGCTCCCACTCACGCGTGTTCCTAGTAAAATAAGCACTCAGCTCAGCTCATTATAGAGCAACTGCAATCCTTACCTCACTTGGGCCGCCATTAAGATCACACCTAGCAGACGCTTGAATACTATTTCACTGGGAGTTTCTGTGGCCAAGTGAACATTGAAATTAATGGATAGCCGATCAGGCAAGCTGTCACCAAGCTGTATCGCCTTGGACCATACCACTGGCTACATTGACCGAAGATATTACGCAATAACAGAAGCACAGTCAAAATGCTTGGCCTCAAATAGATGAGCTCTAGGTTGCAAAATACTGGTAAAAAGTGGGACAGAGAGGGCATTAAAGGCAAAAGCCAGGGCATTCAGCCGGGTTGAAAAAATCGAGGTTGATAGCTTGGTGCAAGAAATTTCGTTCAAGATGGAATTGCAAAAAGCACTTACGTTTGGTGAATGCAGTAGAAGCTCATAAAATTGAATAAATGTTGGCGTTCGGCCGATAATAATAGGTGAAGTGCTGGCTGGAAAATCAAGGGGAACGGCCTGGATGGCAGCAAGCGGGTTTAGGCTAAACGTGCCAATGGTAAAAGACAGGCCTGGGCTCAAGTCAATGTAAATGGATCCAAGCACACACCACAGTTACACAAAATTAACTGATTATCACCTACGCCTATATGCCATTCCGAGCGATCACCCAGTTGGGTATTCATCTACTAACGAAAAGACAAGATTTTGACCTTGACCTTAGCAATGTCACTTACCATGGTTGGCAAATGCTGGAGGAGGCGACTCGGGTCGAAATGACATGACAATTGCAATGTCATGCGGTACGAATAACTGGTCAAATGGTAGATCAAACGTCAAAGCTCTAGCAGATACCAATATATAAAACCATGGTTTGCTGTACAACCCTCATCAGCAACCGTGCTTGCTCCCAAACATACCCTGATAAATCTGTGCCAAAGTCTGATAGCCCAGTTCCTTCAGCTAATTAAGCGAGGTGCGCATGAAATGTCCACGCTGCAGCTTCAACTTAGCGTCAAGTTGGGTTAGCTAAAAATTCGTTGTGCGATGGCAACTTACTCTGTGCATTGAGCCAGGCAAGTGGTGGGCAAAGCCATAGGCGTGGATTGCAGTTGGGCTGGGTCGCCTTCCTGTTCTTGGCATTGGCACGCATGGCGAGGTTTCGCCTGTAAGTGAACTAGGTTGACAGCAAAAGGTCCGTTGCGATTAAGTAACATACCACTGGGCTTATTTAAAATTAATTCTAATACAGCTATGCCAATGGCTGGTTTGTTAATATCACACCATAGTGCCTGCTTAACGTATTCCCAACGATGCGGCGTGAATTCAGATATTGCCATTTACCATGCCACGCTCGCAATGACAAAGACTGGCGTGCAGTCAGTTTCACCGACAACCTTGGCCAGTTATCGGGTAGAAAAGTAACAGTCCAAGCGTAATCCATGATGGGTGTTCTCGCGCGTTGCCACTGGCTAAACTGCATCAGTAAAGCATGTGCCTGGACAAGGTCCTGGAGCAGCTGATCTATTCGCTGGCGTTGTGAGTACCAATAAATCCCGCACCAGCATACTCAAGGATGTTGGTTAATACTAGGTAAGGCGAAATGGGTGCAATCGCCTTGGGAATCGATTCCGCGTTGAGCAAATATTCAAGTTGGTGGACTGAAAGTTGGCATGCCTAACACCAGCGTCAAGACTAACCTGCTGCTCTTGCGCTACTTCAAAGCGACGTTGGTTCACATTGGTCAATTGGCGGAGCTGGAGTTCGAGCCTTTCGCCTGCGGCCATAGTGTCAATAGTACTTTATCCTTTTTAATGGAGAGAAAGAAAATGGAATTAGCACGAACACTTCAGCTACCACAAAGTCGTATGAACAGAATGGCAGTTAGCTTGCTATGGCTCGATAGCCCTTGTCCAGGCGGCAGTGGTTTGTTCGTATTGCCGCCTTGGTGGGTCCTGAAGTGGTAGTGATTGCGCTTTTTTTCTGGTTACTATTTAAAATTGAAGTTTAGCCTATTCCGGTATGGTTTGAGGGGAAGTATTTTTTGCCTAAGTATTTTAACACAAAGGAAGAAAAGAGCCCGGCCGCTTTGGTGGCCAGGGCCTCTTACTTTCTTCCTTTGCCATGCCAGCCCTCACTGCTTCATGGCTGAAAATATTTTTCCCCAGGCAAACGCCTAGCCCATTTCCTTTACTGTTCACTGTCCATGCCCTCGGTCCCCTCCCTTGTTGGTCAGTAGTGGTCTACCAAGATGGGGAACAACGTGGGGACATAGCAAGCCAAGATAAAGCCGGTGCATAAGGCACCTAACATATCAGAAATTGTGCGGTATTTCACTATACTTGGGCTGGGCACTTTCGAGCAGAGTGCACAGTCCAACGACAGTGGAGGGCCCTTTTATGGCTAGCAGCTCCAGTTGGCAGTATAAGACGTAGAATTCCTACAACAAGATGTCTCTATAAATGGCCAATGTTGCAGGGGACCAGGAAGTGTCAAGTACCAAAATAAAGGTAAGTGCATTTATTTTTTCAGCATATAAAGAGTCTGAGCCAGGGAGGCGAGGCGGCTCCTTATGTGGGCCAAGTACAGGTGGTGCAGAGATATCGCCCACAGCCCCAACTGAGTTGGGCGTTGCTATCAGTTGAGGCGAATTTGTGAGGACGGGGGAAGAGTGGCCTTTGGGTCACTTGACCCCAGTCCCGCTACACCAATAACAGTATTTTGTGTCTTTTCGTCAGTAAGTGGATTGGCTTTGTATTGTCTTTGGACATACTGCTTCAAACATACATACTAGAGTATAGATAGTCAACTAGACATCACAAAATAGTTACGCCATGGCAGGAGCTGGGTTGGTTAATAGAGCCAGTGTGCCCGATCTGTTTACTGCTATCAAGAAGCGCTATTACCAATGCAAAGTGGTAGCACGTTATGCGGACGCACTACCTTGCTACCATGGTGTTCTTGCACGTATTTCACCTGCACCTGTGGCTCTCTAGATGCGGCTTCAAGGTTGAACATATCTTTAATTGCTAGCTCGGGGATGGTGTATCCAAGTAGCAGCCCATTAAACCAAAAGAAAAAATGATGCGTTTATTGTGCCATGAGGTAAACATATTTGGTGAAGGTACCATAATGCACAGTAGGCAAAAAATAAACCAATAGAAAGTCACAATATGCCCTTAGACAGTCATCTAGCAAACATATGGAATGAAAGAAAAAAGTCCATGGCCAGAAAGAGAGGGTAAAATCACACCTCTCATAGCTAAGAGCAGTACATACTATTACTGAGGTTATATTGGCCCCTCCTAACGAAATAAGGCAAAAATGCTAGATACTTAGTGTAGCTTAGTGATTAATTACCTCCACCAGGTGCCTGAAAGAACGCTGGGTCAAGTATATTTCCGAGAGCAGGTTGTGGCTCTGGTTCTGGTTCAGGTGCTAATTCTAGAATTTGAATTCGGGTGTCCTTAGGTTTCACAGGTGCCTTAGGCAATGGACTATCCTTCTTTGCCTGATTTTCCCCCTGCGACGCAGGGCTAGTTGGTGCGCCACTTACAATGGCCAGGCCAATAGTAGCTACAGTGGCCAACAACCAGATTGAGATATGAGCCATGGTGAACTTGGTGTTTCTGGGTACTTTTGGAGCAGGAGGAACAGAGTAATGTTGTACTGTAAGGATAAGCAGATGGAGGTGAAGCAAATCTAAGAGGGAATGAACAGCACAGGAAGCAGGGCGTCAAATGACAGCAACGTGATGGCGACGCAGCAAAGAGGGGCAAGAAGCTGCAGTGGAAAAGACTGTGGGTGAGGGAGTAAGGATGTGAAGTGAGGGGCAGTCCTATAGGTATTGATATATTTGCCTCTCAGGGTTTGTTGCTGGAGACACTGCAGCATCCATTTTTCTCACAACGCCATCTTACCTAGACCACAACCCACAGTATCCAGGGATGAAATGATGCTGATATGAGCGTAGCAACCACTTTTGATAAAAACTGGGCCTATTGCTCTGCAGTTGGCAATGGCAGAAGATGACTGCTAACTAGCCACGAGCCCTAGGCAGTGTAACCATCGCGAAAAGGTGCCTTTAGTGGCCTTGCTTATTTTCATTTCTTTCCTTTGCTGTGTATCGCAAATGAGAAGTAGTAGTTAAAGCTACCCCACATAGACCTTAAACTACAGCACCCAGGGATAGGAGCGCGCTGATATGTGTAACGGTTATTTGGCAAGGTCGTGTTTCCATACTCTGCAGCCATCGAGGGCCAAACACAGCGGCTCGTTGAACATGAGCATTGGATTGTGTAACTGCCAGCAAGTGCGCCATTGGCGGCCTTGCCTCCTTTCTTTTTTACCGCGAGCTGTAAAAGGGGAGCAGAAAGGAGTGCCAGGTCTATCTGGGCACCCACAAGTGTCACACCAGGCATTTTGTGTTAGGGAGCCGCTTATCTTCACTGTCCGCCCAGGTCATTCTGCTTGAATCGAAGGGATGGCCATTTGTTTATTATGAGATATCTGTTTATACCTCGAGCCAGTGCATACGTCTTAGTCAATCCTCCAGTGGGGGGGGGGCGGTTATCGCTTTCTTCTCCACTCCGATGCAAGTGGTCAAAAAACCATGTGCAAAAAAGACTAGCTCCGCGCAGTCTCTGGGTTCCACTCGGGCAACCTGGCTGTTTGAATGAAAGCTTTCAAACTAAAATGCAGTGATCGTCATGAGATAATTACAGGCATAATAACTTAGTATAAAGGCCTCGCCTATATGGGAAGTCATAACCATCAAACCTAAACACTGGGCACTGCGCCCAAGCCCTGCCCGCCCTGATGTTCGCTGAGCTCATCCAGACCACCAAGTAGGACCCAAAGGTGTTCGCCACTATGGCCTCCACCCAGTCCATCAGTGACAGCACCACCAGGCGGCTCCACAGCGCTGTTTCTTTTGACATGGTAATGGTTGGGTTTTTTTATGTGGTCAGCGTTGAAAGGCTCCCATTTGGCCGGGCTATGCTGGTTTTCTGTCCTAACCGAGAAAACTGGTCGTGGTGGTAGTCACCCTTGGTGGCATGGAACGATCTGATGAGCATGCAACAAGCAGCCCTTCGATATCAATTATTACATCAGCGGTGCATTCATTAGGGAGTTATGCTTCATAGAGCCAATAGACACCCCTCACGGCTCAGGCCATCGGTACAGAGTTTGCTAAGATATAATTCAATTCCTACAGAACCTACAGGATTAATGTGCTGTAACCCCAAAAAATACAACAACCGCATTAGTCAGCTCCTCGGGCACTCAGTGACGGATGGCCGCTTGTCGTCAAAAGGTAGTCGTTCAGCCGTTTGGCTGTGGGCCAATAGTAACCTATTGGGCCCAGGACGTTAGTCACTTGGTGCAGATAAGCATACGCTTGCACTTGCCGAGTACCGGTGGACTGGGCGTAATCCTGCAGGTATACGACGCCAAACCAAAAGAGGCACATGCTGATACCCATGTCCATATCCCGCGGGGACAGGAGGCGGCATAGGGGCAATAAGGTTAACCGGACCGTGTCGGCAGCTTCCAGGGCTCTTTGGAACAACTCGCGCTCGCGCACGGGGGTAAAAAACTCCTGGGATAAGCTCATGCACAGTGGTGAAGTGGGTGGCGATGTCAATGAATCGAATAAGGACACTGGCGAGGATTGCGGCGGTGCAGTGCTATTGGTCGCCAGTCGAAAACCGTAGGGATGGCGAATATGGGCCAAAATCCAGGCGGTATAGTAATGGGCGTGAAGGCTGAGCAGGTGCCCTAACGTCGCTGGGCAGTGCTGAGCCAGAGCCTCTGCCTGCTCGCGAGTGGGCAGGGCGCAGGCCAAGGGCAAGTCGTTGAGCCATATTTCGAGAGCAACCACAATTCGGTGAAGCTGTTTAGCCGGTACTGTCAACTGGCCCACAAAGCGTTGCCTGGTGAACCGAGCGACGCTAAACATGATCTCAATCAAGGATGCCATTGGAGAGTATCGAAACGTGCAGCAGCTGTTGGTCGGCAGGGTCGGAGGCAAGCTGGTGGCATCCACGGTGGACGAGTCGAGGCACCGTTTGATATCCTGCGCCATTTGACGATAGTTGGGAAACTCAACGCAGTACTCGGCCTCACGAACGGTGGGAGACACCAGTTCAAACAGCGAAAAATAACAGGAGAGCAGCAGTTGGCGCCAGTACGCATCGCGCTGGGCGTTGCGTAGGTAGCGCGCATGGGGCAAGGTTTGTTCCTTGGCTTGGAATGACAAGCAATTTTGAACGTCCAGAGTATGCAGGCGCAAGCAGCTGGCAATCCGACTGGGAATTTCGGCCAATAACGAAGAGCGTTCAAAGTCGTTGAGGCAGCGTAGGGCTGAGGCCAGGTCTTTGAACGCAGAGATATGCAAAAGCACCGGTTGGTCCATGGCGGTAGGTGCCAAATAAAGCGCATTTTGCACGTAGGGGGCCATCATTTTAGTCACGTCAAACTGGGTTTCGCGGTGAAATTCCACGATAAACCGCATTCCGCCGGCTAAAATACAGTTAAGAACAAAGGGTGACAGACGATTGGCGAGGACCACCTCCCAAAAGTGCGCGAAAAAAGTTGCGCCATAGGGCCCAAAGGTCTTTTCATAGTAAAAGCGGCAAACGCTGTACACCAGCTTCCGGCTAAAAAGCACGTCCTCATAGCTGGGCAAGGTATGAGCAAGATCAATGGTTTGCCAGGGCGACGGCCGTGAGGGCATCTGTGGCTGCCCAGTCCAATCGATATGAAAGTCAGTTGGCGTGTTGCCGCTTTCTCCTGTCCGTGGATGCATAGCCATGACGGGAACCACAACGGTATCGAGCGGCAACGCAACCTTGGGTGCAGACCGCAAGGCGGGCCTGACAGGCCGCGCGAGGCAGCTGGGCATTGGGCTGGCAGCACTGATACGGTGCTCGGGGCCATTTGTCCTTGGAGCACCGCAGGCTGGGAGTACAATGACGCCAGTGGCAATTTTATCGACCACGACCGACGCCCGGCTCTGGGTCGCGTAGGAGGCCGGTATCAGGACATTGAACCCGGAGAGGCCCTTGTGGGCTTTGGACGCCTTAAGGGAGGTTTGGTACGCTGGTTGGTAGCGGCAATTGCTTCCTTTGGCGGTGCAGCCTGCACAAGGCACTTTCCCGTCGCAGCGGACCTTGCGCGCAGAGCAGCTATCGCATGCTCGTCGAAATCGCATCGGCTATTAACAAGCGCCCGGCGACGGATGGTGGGTACTGGCCAATCAGTACCACAGGCTGGGGCTAACCTCGGCGATTTCCTCGTCTGAGTCGCCCTGCCAGGTTTCAGCCACTGGAGTGGGAATGTGGTCGTGGATGGTGCGGTTTAAATGCCCGTAGGCCAAAGCACTACTTGCTCTGTGAAGCAAACAAAATAAAGCTCAGCTGGCAAGCTGGTAGCGGATATGCCAAGTGTAGGTGGGTGGGAAGAGGGCACTTGCAGAGGGAAATACAGTCTCAAAAGGTAAACCATTACTGAGACTGGTCTTTGCTTAGAGGTGTAATAACAATGGTGGTTGCTCACAATGAGAGCTGCGCAACGCAACCAGGAACCGTGGCCGCAAGTAGGCAAGGGCCGGCTGCATACACTGACCCGCCCTGGCCGAGAACACATTTTTTGCTTAAAGTCTTATCGCGTTTCCCGCCGTTTCCTTTAGCACTTGGTTGAAAGCAGTCAGCTGCGCTCTCCCCGCACCGCTACTCCGAGGGTGTGCTGGTGCATTGAGCGATAATGCCGGCCTATGCAGCCGATGATCAATGGCCGCGTGGACCGTGCAGAGTTTGAATCACCGACAGTTGTTACGTAAAAGCTGCACGAAAAAAATAAATAAATATGGGCTTCATCCTTGTGCTGCGTGGCATTTGAGCCCTCCCAGCATCGCCTAGTCACGGTGACACCATTAGGCGCCGGCTATGCCGTCAGTCTCACGGCAGACCAGCTGTGATGACATTGGGTGAACGTACTCTTGCGCTGCCATTTGGTTTTTTTGCCATGTCTCCATGCCAAACATTATCGTCGCCTCTTTTATTATCTCGTTTTGGTCTCTTGCATTCGTTGCAGGACCCTTTTGAGTAGTGGAGACGCCATGGCGACTCTCGACGACAGTAGCAGCGATAGCGACTTTTCGCTCATTGA
>JANBQA010000285.1:0-18626 GCA_027576955.1 Dimargaris xerosporica
CCACTCCTCACCGAATCACCTCACAGGGTCTTTCCGCTGCAACCGCAGCCATGGAAGCCAGGGCCAGACTCAGTTGCCCCTGCCCGCTGGTCCCTGATTGTTGTTGTCGCTGGTTGCCATGCCACTGCCAGCGTCCTCGTCGACGCGTACCGATAGACGCGTGCAGCTGCTGAGGTAAACAAGCGCCACCAAGCCCGCCCAGTGCAGCCGCTGTTAGCCACAGCATCGCCTGAAACTTGCGGCTAGGCGTGGAGCAGTGAGGGGTGAAGACAGCTCCCCCAATGCTGTCTATGCCACATTCTTTTATTTTGGTCTGCCCTTGATTATTGCAGCCCACTTCACAACAATACCCCTGCTAGCAGCGCTATTGGCCAAACCCATGTGCGGCTTCAGTGGCTAATATCCCCTTTTTTGTTGTCATGGTTCCCCAGCAACATTCTTAATACTGCTCAACCCATACACACATTGTGCAGCCAGCCTGCGCATTTGTTGTGACAAAACAATACTTGCACGGTTTGCCATGTTGGATTTCAGCTGGACTCAGGTAGCTTCGTTCCTACCGGCTCTGACCAGGAACCCGTTGGCCAAGGCATGTACACCACACAGGGTTACGGGCAGCCTTTCAGAGCATGGCTATGCTGGAAGACGCCCAAGCCTAGTTCAGGGCCCAAGAGGCGGCAATGGGTTGCACCATGTTGGCGTGCTCGCTTTGCCAGGCACATCCACTGGCCTCCACAGCGCCCTTTGCTATGGTAAACCACTCTGAGTGAGGGTGTCCTATTGTTGCTGGTATGGCAGCTCGCGTAATAACAGCGACAGCTACAATGGTACAATGGGCTTGGATTTTTGACACTTCACCCATCGAAGCAATTGTACATTTAGCTATTGCAGCAGTTGAGGATTTTAATTTAATTTTCAATCATGCTTCGTTGCTCCGGTGAGTAATCCAGCTTATTATTATTAACCGTGCTTGTGGTTATCATGTTAGGGTGTGATTTTTTGGGTTATTTTTTCGTTCATAAGGATGCTTAATATTTACCATAAAACTAGCAGAATAGAATCAATCTATTTTCTGAGATTCAACAACCTAAAAATATAACAGTTGGTAACAATAAAAAGCCGCCCTCAAACAAGGCGATAAACCAATGGGCCCATCCTTGTATTCCCTTGTATTAGTATGATTTAACTACATAATAAACATGATGGTTCGACCACCTACCCAACCAGTAGCTGACCTTGAATTTGCTGCAGACCTGCTGCACTGCTTTGATACATTACTCATTAAGATTTCAACTTTGGCAAGGTAAACCCAAACTTGACCGAGTTTCGCCGCCGTTGCACATCTGCCTCGTTGGCATTCTACAGTCAGCCAAAGTAACCCAATCGAAATTCAGAGGCAGGTAGCAGTAGAAGGTTGGTTAGCATCAGTCAGTTAATAAAGCATTTGGAATACCTACTGTCGGCAAAAAATACAAAAAGTGCGGATCTACTGTATATCGCACCGTTAAATTCCCAAAGCATAAATGATAGTCTGCCCTTACCTGCATCGACTCAATGCCAAGGGCCTTCATAACCCGCGCGGTATTCAGTTTTCGCTTTCGTTTCCGCGCGCCGTTCCCCACCCCTCCTGCGAGCGGTGGTTTCGACAAGCTGGTTATCCCACTCTCAGTGTCTAAACCGCCGCCCAATTCACTGGGGACCAGGGAAGTACGATGGCGTTGCGACATGGCTAGGGCATACACATCGGCATTTAACTGGGCCGTGGCAGCATGTGATGAAGATGTTTTGTCTTCCAATGGTGGTGTGGTTGGTGGGGTTGCTGTTACCATACCAGCAGCAGTCGCACTTGCTGGCTGTTTGGGTAAGTTAGTGTGGTTACTGGACTGTTCCATGTTCAAAGGTTGTGGCATTTCAGCGGAATGATGTGGTCGGCCGTCGGCGCCTCGACGGGGTTTAGACGTTGACGTTGAGTGGTTTTCAGCTGCTTCCAAGTTAATCAAACGGCGTGCTGATTCGGCATTCAACGGCAAAGTCGGACTAATTTCATCGGCAGGCGAGGCTGACTGCCCATCAAGGTGCAGCAGTGACGGTAATGAATCGCGGTCATCGCCACTCCCATGGCGTTGGGATTTGCCACGCAGCGTGGGCGAGTCGGGTATGCGCACGGGTAGTACCAGAGGGCGTGGGTTGGGTGATTGAGGGTCAGTGATGCCCGAGGACCGACGGGCCTTTTCGACCCGCTCTAGGAAAGGAGAACGTTTGCGAGTACGTGCACGTTTGCGGGCACCTGGGCCACCGGCTTCGGTGTCGGTTTCTTGTTCGCTTAACACGGGCGACGGGGTTTGGTCACCACGGCGCGGAACTTGTAAAAGCCCATCGCTCTTTTCGGGTTGGGCGCTGGTCATGGTTGGTTCGGACGGCACCTGATCAAGGTCTTGGGCAACCGACTTTGCCTTGGACGTTCGCGGCTTACGCCTGGTAGTCGTCGTGCTTGATTTCTTTAGCCGTGGCGAGCGACGTGGTTTCGCTTCCCTAGACAGCTGTTCGTCGTCCTTGCCTTCTGCACAGTCATTGTCGTCTGGCTCCGCCGATGCCTCAGTCACGGCTTTAGCCGAGCGACGGCGGGTTTCGCGCTCAGGCTTTGCCGCAGGGCCTTTTGTGGCTGCAGGCTTGGGTTGCTGTCTGACAGGCTCGCTTCGTTGATTATGTTGGTCCATAAGTTCAATCTTGGCGTGGGCAGCGATATCCACAGCTTCGCGTAGCCGGTCCTTGAGCTTAAAGATTTTGGACTCGAGGCGCTGCTTTTCCTGCTGCCAAGTCACGTATTCGGGCGGCCGAGGCGTGCCCTTGGGAAGCGGAGTAGCCCTTGCTTGGGACTGACTCAGCTGAACCTTTAGCTGCTGCACGGCATCCAGCAGTTCTTGTCGTTCAGTGTGCAAAACCTCGTCACGACGGGTGTCCCCAGCCGCTTGCTGAGAACGTGCAAGCTCCAACTTTTGCACCTGAATTTCCAAATCGCAGGCTCGCAATCGCTCCTGAACGAGGTCGCGCTGGATGGACTCGGTCTGTGACCGGGCTTCTTTAATGGACTCGTTGGCTGCCACATGGTGGGCACTCAGTTTCTCGAATTCGGTCCGCAGGACTTGGTAGCTCCGGTCAGATTGGGCAGCCGATTGCAAAAGCTCGTCGTGTGCTCGCTGCAAAGCGGAAAGCTCGCTCTCAATTTTTGCATGCGCCTGTTCCGCTTTCTGACGTTGCTGTTGGGCATCGATGGCTTGTGCCTGGGCCTGAGCCAGGTCAGCGGTCAGCTGGGCACACTCCGCCTGCCGTTGTTGTAGCGTATGGTTCAAAGTAGCGCTGGCATCGGTCAGTTGTTGGCGTGTCTGGCATAGTTCACTGTAGGTCATTTCCAGTGCCGCGTGGGTTTCCTTGAGCAGTTCGTATTTGTCGTACACAATCTCATACTCGGTGTGGAACTGATCGTGGTTTTTTGCCGCCACGGAAAGTTTCTTTTGCAGGTGGTGTGATTCCCTGGTTAGTTTGGCAATCTGTTGCTCCTGGGAGCGTAGAGCGGACTCGCGGTCATCGAACTGAGCCTGACGGGCGGCAATGTCAACTTCCAGTTGACGGATGGTATCGGTAAGTTTGGCATTTTCAGTTGATAATTTGGATGAGTCAAACTTGAGTCGGCTGTGCTGACGGGTCTGGGTCTGGGAGTGCTGAAAAGTGAACGGCAGATTCATTCAGAGAAATGAGTATGGGATGAGGTATACGAATAAGTAGTCTGATTGACGAGGGTTATCTGTGGCAGTACAGCGCTGGATACAAACAAACAGGGCAGACTGTGGAAAGGATAACGTCCACTCCATCCATAGATCCTAAAGCTATTGGCCAGGGGGAGATTTGAGCATGGGTGTACTTACCGATTCAATTTGCTGGCGGTATTGCGCACTCTGCTCCAACCACTCCTGTTCTTTGGCCTGATAGACAGCGTGTTGGTCACGGTGGGCCTGTTCCAATTCGTGTATGGACTCTGCTTGCGTAGCCAGCTGCGCTCGACAGGCTTCCAACTCTTGTTGCAGCTGATGCGATCGGTCACGGTAATGTTGCGACTTTTCATGGTAGTACATGACGCGCGGGTCGACACGGTTCGGGATTTGGCGACAGCGAATCATACGCAAGAGCTCGATAAAATCGAGTATATTCTTGGCCTCGGCCGGGGTGGGCAGCTGGCTAGGCAGATGAAACACAAAGACCGTCTTGGCCTGGCCGCCAATAAATTCGTGCGTCAGCGCGGCTAGCGGGTGGTCGCTGGTGGGCAGCGTGTGGCCGGGGCTTCCTGACCCCAGAATCATGGCAACCTTGCGGAGAGTGTTTACTGCCTGGTTTAACTCGGCCTGGTTAATGGCCGTGGTGCTGGCAGTGCCCAAGGCAGGTGCGCCGAGGTCCATAAGGCACAAATGGCCAAAGAGTGGGGTTGGGGCAATGGACTCCAATCGAATGGACAGGATAAAAGGGAGCGCAATATCGCGGCGCAGGCGGTCAGTGATTTCTTCACAGCTCTCCACCACTTCGTGCAAAGAATCGTAGCGGTCGACGAGTTGGACCAAGGGCACGGATTTCTCGGTGAGCAAGTTGGTGCAGCGCTTGTCGGTTAGGCCAAGCAGCGCGAAACAGAGGCGGAACTCACGCTGCGATTGGCCAACTGTTTCTTCGAGAACGCGCAGCACGTCCAGAAAAGGTCGCATGCGGTGCGCTGACGCTAACCGTGGCACCATTGGCGCAAGCGTGAGCAGTCCCGCGTTGCCGCCGTGAACCGCAAAGCGTACGAGATCCTGCACGGCAGTGCTGGGCATGACCTGGGGCAAGGTGGAAGCACAGCGATCAACGTAAATGCGGCGTGGTTCTTTCCTGTCGTCGGTCAGCGTCAGGTACTTGTGCGTTTCGCCACACGCCAGGCGCACCTGGCCATCGGAGCTGTCCGAGGTGTCCACCACATGGGTGTATACCGCTATGTTGCCAATGTTCATCGAGACCAGCGCACCTGGAGATAGGTAATTGGGACAACCACCGGCGTATGGCCAATTTGGTTTACAAACGCGCTAACTAACTAGCCGCGGTCGGCCTGGGTATATTGCTAATAGATGCAGCCGCTGGTGACCAGTGTTGAAAGCACGGCCGACGAGGTTTGGGTGGCCAGGAAGTCGGACCTGCCAACCAAGCAATGGGCGGTGGTGGAAGTAGCAAGAGAAAGCTAAGCACTGGAGAAACCTAGACGTGCCCTAAACCAGAAGAGGACTAGCAATGGCCGCTACGCTGTGAAAAAGTCACCTTACTGATACAAGCTTTCAGTTTTGCGCCTTTTTTTGGTCAGGCAAGCTTTGGTGGCAATAGGACTGTGGGGTTGCTGCTCGGCTGTCAGCAAGGGCGGAGTTGACGATGGCTCAAGCGAGTAAGCAGGCAATAAAAGGCGAAAAAAATAGAGTGAAGCGGTGAATAGAATGGCCAGCAAGGCTACGCCCAGCGCCCGTTGGTATGGTTATATAAGGTGTGGAGGGTGGCCCCATTCACTTGGTAGTGTATGGCCAGTAGAGTCCTAAAATAGGCGCCCCCTTGTTTTGTTTTGATTTCTGGCCCGTCCCAGGCGCTGATTGGCGGGGTCCGGCTGGGTGCGTTGGCGGTTGGTGGGCAGCTGTTTTTCGTCGTGCAAGGCCCTGAGGTCGGTGTTCACGTTTAGGTGGTCATATTGTTTGGTGGTCATCGCCATAGGTGTACGCGTCACTGGCCCTGTACCAGCTGTTGAAGCAATGATGGTCCATGGATGCCTGGTCAGCCAACGCTTGTGTCGGGCCTGGCCACCAGGTTTGCTCTTCACTTGGTGCTTAACAGGTGCGTGGTGCCCTGGACTTGTGGCGGCCGTTTATTTCCCATTCACTGCTCCCTGCGCTGGCCTTGAAAAGGTTTCATTTGGCGTGGGTTAATTATAGCCCCTTTTCTCTCTCCACTTTGTTCGTCCCCTGGCCTTATACCGCTGCAGAGGGTCAAGCAGGAGACGTCAAGAAGGCCCTGGCCTCCGCACCACCGTCAATGGTCTGTCCGGATGGGGTCGATCACTTCAGCCAACCCGAGATCTGCCAGTCGTGACCCTGATCACCCCATTTCAACCTACTTGCACCCGAAAAAACAACACAGTACGTCGTAGTGCACAGACTTCACCATCCTGCTTCCAGTCAAGGTTTAGCCGTGGGATACAGTCTAGCCCAATATCAATGGAAGCAACTAAAGATCATCAAGTGGATAAAAAGCTGCCGTGCCTTGAGCCAAGACGAAGGCTGTTGCCATCCGCTGGTCGGTGGTTAGGGCAGCAAAACTGGGTGTAGTCACCACCATTGCTGCGCAGTATCTGATGAACCGGCGATACCTGCAGGCGCTCATATATTTCACATTCGGTGCCTGTTTTCTGGGGGTTTTATTTATTCTGGATCACGCACCTGCATCCAATGCGTTGGCTACGACTCATGGCCTACCGCTTCGTAAGCCAAATGGTTCGCTTTGGCAAGCATCGATCGGATCACTTGGTTGGGCTCCAATGCGCTGATGCCCCCGCACAGAGAAAGGGCCCTGAGCTCTTGGCGGTGCGTTGATTGACTCCTGCCAACAAAGCTCTTTGCACGCTCACCCTGGGCATGGGATTGATTGTTTGGCAGTGGCACTGGTCGTGCTGGGCTGCCAATGTGGCTGTGACGAGCCAGACCCAAGCCATGTTCTATGCGGGCATGTTTGGCGGAGTTTGGATTAGCGGTAGACTCAGAGACAGCGCTTGCTTTGTGTCTAGTTGCTTGGCACACGATTAGTCGACTGGCCGCGCTTGTCCTACGTTGGCGGCGCAGATTCCCACTCACTTTGTTCTGCATGTTATCGTACTCTCCCTAGTTTACACTTGCGCAGTGGCCAAGACAGTGCACTCTGAATGCACGTACATTACAATGGCCCTGGTGCTATTGCTCGGCGTTTTCTCTAGTCTAAACACAAGCACGCGCTTGTGCTGCTTTTTTTGAAAAAAAAAAACATCCATCTCCCTCATCGCTCTGGGCCCACCAATCCCTGAGGACATGTGTTGCTCATAGATTTTAGCACGAAAAAAAATTGGTGTCGATGGCTGATTTGGCGTGTGCTATATCTACTTTACGACTAGCCAAGTCTACTGCCATTTTTTCTTTCATTTTCACCGTTTTGTCTGCTCCTTTCTGGACGCAGTTGTTTGAAGTTGCCGAGAGACTAGGTACGGTGGTTTGCTTTGTCAGCGCATACACACGCATTGGCGTCGTCAGCAGCTCCTTGCACGCCGGCCCTCCTCCATTGGCCTTCCGACGGCAGCCTTTAGCCACTCACCGCGGCGCCCTGGTGCCTCGCTGCGCCCATTCCCCACTGTGCCTGCGGGTGGGCTAACTGCGACGGGGCCCAAATTCCGGTCGCCGCTGCTGCTATCCATCAGCAGTCAACGAGCCAGATTCTCCTCTCCTTTTTTTTGCACGCTCACCTGGCCCACCCTGAGTCAAAGACGCAAAGCCTAGAGCGCGGCCCGGCTGAACGTTTTTCACTCGCTCACTCACTAGTTTATTTTTTAGGTATATTTTGCGTTAGCCCTTTGCTCCTCTCTAATCTGCTTGCCAACGGGTGGTGGTTGCCATAGCTCGCTAAATCCACTCGGCGTCCAATCTCCAACGTTGCGCTGCCACCCAAGCTCGAGTCAACTATTTGTTTTATGTTTTGGGTTGCCTGCCTGACTGCTAACGCGCGCCACAGCTCTTGTCGTTTTTCGCCTGTAAGGTTTGTCGTTTATCCACCAAGGATCCCGCGCGAGCGTTTTGGCGACGGCGGTGTTTGTGCCAAAAAGCAAGCTGTGGCCCGGTGTTTCCCATATCCGATTTCGTTGTTGGCCGCCTTTTCCGCCACGAGCGATCATTGAAGGGGATCGGCGGCAGTTCCACTAGCCCGCCGCTATTCCTGTTCCCTTGCACTGGCGCTGTTGACGGCTTTTATCCAATATATACGAACCAGGCTGTCCTTCACGCCAACTTCACCGCACCGGCGGTAGATTTTGTGTTGGTTTGCGCACGCGTGGCCTAGTGTTTGCGGCAGTACCATACCTGCTTACCACCGTACACGTTTGTACCACCCTGTGGCCGCTGCTGGGTAATAGCGTACTGCGGTACGCGTGGCCAAACCGCGGTACCTGTCGAACCTTGCCAGGACCCATCTCTATGCCTAGGCCGAGGGTATGTTTTCTTTGAGCAGTGTCGCCAGTTTTGCGCCGCGGCTCACGCTCTGGTCCGTGGCCCTGGTCGCCTGGGTCGTCGCTGCCATCGTCTGGATCGTGATGCAGCTGCGCCCCACTCTGACCAAGGCCCTTGTTCGCAGCCACAACTACGCCCCCGCCGTACCCTTGCTCGCCCACATTGGCGGCGTAGTAAACGCTGGTGCGCGCTATCACCACCACCATCCTGCTAACTGGCGACTAAACTTTCTTCACGTTTGGCGCAAGACGCTACGGTGGCTACAGTTATGCCCACTCGACCCTCCTACCCCCGCTTTACCCGCGGTACGCCGCACCGAGTCCAACGGTGAGGCGCACTGGCAGCAGTCCCGGGGCCCAGCGACCAGTTCTGCGTTACTCTCTCCACACAGGCCGTTGTCGCGGTCTTCTGATTTCGCAGCGGCGCCTTCTCCTATGATCACCGCCGCTACCGAACCAGCTGATCCACATACTGTAACTGCTTCGCCCCGTACTCAGCCGCCAGCCAAGTCAGCAGCTCCTACTTCATTCAGCAATGCTGCTACCTCCACACGACCGTCACGCTCGCCCAAGCTGATGCCAACCCGAATACCAGACGACCTAGCAGCAACCAAAGGGACGCTGTGGGCTTCGCCTGCTTCCACCAATGGGTATACTTCCAAGCCGGTAACTCGAGTCACGGCACCCACGCCTGCGCCATCGCCTTCGAATACGGCAGATGCCCCAAAGGTATCCACCGTAGCACTAACCCCTAGCTCATCATCGTCGCCTCCAATAACTCCGACCACGCCATCGGTACGCCTGGCAGAAGAATGCTCACTGCCATCGCCCACCTCGCCGCCTCCCACTGAATCCCTACCCAGTGCCTTGCAGAGCTCCCGGCAGCTGACCAGTGTAAAGAACACCACCAAGTCGCGCAGCAGAAAGAAGACCTCACTCAAACGAAACCCCTCACCGGCAATCAGCGCCACTCACTCGACCCCTACAATTCACTCTACGACAGCGGTGATACCGTCTAGCCCAACTACCTCTCATTGCTCCACTACTTTGCCGACCAAAGGACAGCACAGCACTGATAGGTTGGAGAATGACACACCGGCACCGTTGCTGCGACCCACGGCGCGATTGGGCCATTTGCGCACATCTCCCCCCTTAACCCATCCTAAAGAGTCGGTCCCCGAGTCGAGCCATCTAGCACGCTCTACCGCACCCGTGGCCGAGCTGGCGGTGAATTCTCAGCCATTGTCGGAGGAATTGTTTGCTCATTGCCAACCAATCCATCGACCAAAGGCGGTAGGCCGCCGGTCGTCTTCGTCCCTGATGTCCTCGAGCACCACCACGGGCCGTTCTTCGCCTTCACATAAAATGGTGACCAGATCGCTGGAGCCATCTCCCGAACTGCGGGCCCGATTGTCCACTGCAACCACTAGCCCCCGCATCCGTCCATTGGACCCTCTGCCCAAAGCCAGTGCTGCATCCTTGCACTCGATTTGTTCTTCGGATGCGTCACAGGCTTGCCGCCGGCCAGTGTCAACGGCCAAATGGTTTTCACCGTTTGACCCACACTGGCAAGTGAGCCTTGACTTTTTGCGATCCGAGCGTCAGCGTCAAAGTCGATGTCGGCCCCCGCCAGGATTTCCTGCTACCCCTGCAGGCACTACCAGGCCGCCCCCACATTCGCTTACCCAACATCGCCCAGCATCTATGATGTGGGATGGGTTCAATGCCATATCGACACGCCATCAGCGCTCGGCATCTGAGCAGACCTCGATACCACGGCCGCCCCCTGGCCTAACAAACTTTGGCCCTGGTCAGGACATGCCTTCGTCCAACGTCTTGCCGCTGCGAACTTCTCTGGACCAGTCTTTGCTGACGACCTCCCAATCGGTGTTGCTGCAAGAAGAAGCCACAGCTAATCTGTTGCCGAGGGGGCCCAGCCCCGTTGGGTTTGGTTTAACTTCGTCGCTGGCCATGCCTACTCCACCGCTCCGCTACAACCTTTCGTTTGACGGGTGCCTGGCCACCGTAAACGACCATCGGCGTCCGTTTACTGCCAACGCTGGTGGTGTGGTTGGGTATGGGACGGGCAATAGTCAGCAGCGCTCCTCTATGCCAGCGCCAATGTTGCCGCCAAACTGCTGGAATCCCACATCGTCTATGGCGATAGACCCGCAGCCAATGGCTTTGTCATTCCATGTCAATGGCCCAAACTCTGCCATGGCAGCCCGCCGCCAACAGCAGCAGCAGTCTATTAGTGGAGCACGGTCATTACCTTTATCTGGCCTTTTGTCTGATTCTCGTACTTTGCCACACAGCTAGCAGTGAAAACTGCAACCAGCGCACGTGGATGAGAGGAATAATAGGCGGGCATCGCGGGAACCCTGTTTTACATTTGTTTTTTATCCTCCTCTGATTCTTGGTTTTTTAGTGCGCGTTTTGCGAAGCAACAGCAATAAAGTAAACCCATTATATATATATATATATGTGAACACCCAAAGCATGGTGTTAATTTATTGCATCTTCCCTTTCTTCTCCGTTGAAGACAGAGGATTATAGCGGATGGTGTTCCAGTAAATGAGCAATCACTGGCGCTCCGGAGCGTTGGTAAAACCGTCGACGGGCGATAATTTGGTTATGCGCGTCCGTGGCAAAATACACATGCACCTTGCGCCAGCTCAGGCCAGGCATATGAAATCCTAGCGCTAAATGCGCAATCCAGTGCGGGTAAGTGCCATTCGCAATTGGATGACGACGACGACCATGGTGGTATGATGACGGTGAAGAGAAGTGTTGTTTCTGATCAGTGTCTGCCCGGGGATGGTCTTGGTCACTGTGGTTACTGGGATGCGGCGCCGTTGGTGGTAAAGTTTCGGTGGTCGGTGCTGCTTGTGACGGTTGATCAGTTAGACTGGCGGTCACTGCAGGAGCATCAGGTACCCGTGGGTACGATTCGGCTAACTGCGGTATGAGGCGAGTCACCAGTTGCTCGGTATCCACCCACTCGTCATGAACAATGGGCGACTGGTGCCATACCGTGGTAGCAGTTGGTGCGGTGGATGACATGTCTGTTGAGCCATGCTCAGCGCCGGACGATAGCACCGGTTCATCCAATAAAACATGATTGCTGGGCCCATTATCGTTCTCCTTTGGGTGCATGGAATGTTGCCAACCATTCCTGCTGTCACCACGGTTGAGACCTGCCGATTGCATTAGCTGCAATAAGGACCGATACCCAGTTTGGACCCTTGCGGAGACCCGACTGGCTACAGTGCTAACGTTGGGCGTCGCATGAGCATTGGGATTCGACCAAGTAGTGTCAGCGCTCATAGGGTTTATGGGTGGTGGTGTCGAGGCGATATCGGATTTCACCGGGGCCACTTGCTCTTGCACAGGGTCATCAGCCAGCACCGGTTGCTCTGCATCAGTGTGTAGTTGTGGCTGGCGATAGGTATCGCGATAGCAGTGAGGATCAACGCAATGGTTCAAGACCGGTTCTGACAGTTGCAGGGTCCGATTCCACAGCAGCTTGGAAGCGTTGTGCAGCTTGGCAAAGGTTGTTTGCCGAAGGTGTGCCAGAAATTGAGCGCGGTCAAAATCAGTGTAGACCAAACCTGCGGTATAAAAACCCACAGACACATCGTTGTCGACATTGGCGTACGTAGTGCGGGATTGGAACCGGCTTAGGAGTTGGATATAGGGCTGATCGTACCGGCACATATGCAGTAGAATATTGTCACATTTGACTAGCCGTGCTGGGCGTTTCTGTTGGCGGTCGGAATGCACTGGACGATGGGATGACCTAGACGACCGAAGAGATCTCGGCCAGCTCAGGGCCCAGCGGAAATCAAACAATGCGGAAAGCTTTGCAAGTTCAGACGGCGAATCAGTTGAAGGCATCGATTGCTCATTCGTATCACTGGCGTCACTGCTGGGCTCGGATTCCAGCTGCGATAGCTCGTGCTGGACCCGAGCCAAACATGCTGACCGACGCTGGGTAGGGCCTGTCGCAGCTGACGGCGCCATGGTATCCACTGTTTCCGTTGTGCTGATGAGTATCTCATCGAAATGCAGCATTCGTTTGAAAGGATTATGGGAATGCAAGTAGGCCAATTCTTTGCCCGTTTGGCCCATAACGCCCCAACGACAGGCCTGGTTGATCACCGAATAATTCTCCGAAATGCCTAAATAGGGCGTGGCCAATGTCACAAAGTGCACAGGGTCAAATACAAGAAAGAACTGACCGTCTGTCAAGCGGTCTAGGTGACATAAGCAATTGAGGTTGATCAGACCGCCAAGAGAATGACCAATAAAGCTGACGCGATGCCGCTTAAGCGAGGAACGCTCGGTGGTATCAGCGGTAACTGACGCACAGTGATGTCGGTCAGTGAACGGCACATCCTCGCTTTCGTCGTTTGCTGAGCCATAGTCGCTCTGGGGTGAAGCATGCCGCAAAAGGTCAGCGGTATGCTCCGCTACTTGCTGATAATAGGAGCAGTTGGCTTCCCATTGCACCGCTTCAAGAATTGCCTGCGCTAAGCGTAGCCCACACACATCAATGCCATCGCTTGTGCGCCCATGGTTGCAACTTGGTGCCAATATACGAACAGCTGACGCCATTGGTAGCTTTCTATCATCAGTACATTCGTCATCATTGTGGTACCCACCCGTTGGTGGGTCATTTGGGGACCTTTGATTGGATTCCATGAAATAGGGATTCGTCATGCCATTATTATTACCACCGCGCTCATCCGGATCATACCGTCGTTGGATCGCCTCGTACAAGTACAGCTCGTCCAATCGTGACCCCATCAAACCATGTGACAGCACGACCAGGTGCGCTGGTCGATTTAGTTCCGTCCAAGCATCTGGATCTGACCGCCAAGGGGCATCCTCAAACACGCTTGCCGTGGTATGAGTTAACACCAGTGTCCCACGCACCGCATAGTCAGCCGTATAGCCGTGGTGGCTAACCGCGTCTTGGTGACCATCATCAGCAAAGTCGATGGCCGGGGTGCCAGGGTACAGCCATTGACCAGGGCTTTCTGATCCCTGGGCTCGTCGGGACGCTGTGCTCGCCAACCAGAGCTGGTCGCCATGATCGCTGTGCCGGCGGCCAAGAATTGGCGGTGTTTGAACCGTTGCCTGGCGATGAATGACAGCGATCTGGGGGTCCGAAATGCTGCGCCCTCTGCCCCTGTGGTAATTATGGCACTGGGGCTGGTGGTTAGTATCAGCGTTTGGCGCTACCCACAGCGACCGTCCTAGGTCACTGAACGCAGGGGTGGCGGTCATAGTGTCTATCCAGTGGCGCCAGCGCTGCGAAAAGAAGTTGGTATGAGGAGACGTTGCAGGTAGTGGCCCCGGTTGATTTGAAGTCGTAGGCACTCCACCAGACTCCACTGCACGATGGTCCAACCAGGCCTTGAGGGTGTACTGGACGTGGGTATGGGTGTGATTTACCTCGCTCACTATTTCAATGTCGAATAAGGCTTCGGGTTGCTCGGCTGAATTCAGCGTAAAAGCTGCTTTCCACGATTGGCCGCCGATAATGATCATAGCAGTGTGAGCCATGATGGGCTGCTTCAAGTTCCTGTTAGAGGCAGGCACTGCATGGGGTGGGAACCGGGTAAAGCGTTTGAGTTGTCGTTTCAGTCGCTGGTACGAGCGAGCACTTCCCTGGGAGTTGGCAGGGCTGGCTGAGCGGTGAGCAAAGTTTGTGTGACCAGGATCTGGTTGGGGAGTTGACTGGGTTCGGCCACTGCTCCGCCCGATGCTGTGGGGCGGAGTAGACTGGGGGCTGGAGGTGGCCGACGACCCCGAAAGCGGGGTTTCGAAATAGTTGCTCGATAGCGCACGACGCGCTTCGACGGTTGCCGACAGTGCATAGGGCCCGCTCTGCACGGCCAAGTTTTTGTAGGCGGGGGTGGTGTTGCTGACTTGGACGACTACCCGCCACGGCTCGGACTCGGGGAGGTTCGGCGTAGGCCAGGTCACCCGCAAGCTGTACCGGTTCAAGTCGCCCACCCCGAGCCTTCCGCTGGTCTGCGCCAACAGCTGCATCGAAAGCCGAGAAACGCAGCAGCCAGCGCTGAGTGCGGCAGGGCAATGGTGTCAATTGCCAACAAAAAGTAATAATCGTTGGAGCAGCGATATTACCAGCGCAGAGAAAGTCGTATGTTCGAAGTGACACGGAATCCAGCGAATAGAACAGGACGAGGGTGTGCTGGGGGGGGGGTGTAAAGGCCCCAGCCAAGGGCGAGAGTTGGCAGCGGACAGTCGCAGCCCTGGCTTGAACAACAGCATAACTTTTTTCTCGCACATTAATGCCTGAACATCCCAGCTGTGAATATCATCATCATCATTCCGTTGCGGGCGTCCACCGTCTCCGTGGGACCTTGAAATTTTGTCTGTTAGGTTGATGTCTGGCTGAGCCTGCAGTGTCGTTGCAATGGTCGTTGAGTCACTGAGCGCCAACGTCAGCACTCTGGTGGCAATGTTTTCCAGCTGCGATGCAGGGGGAACGAAAGCATTATATATTCAAGTTTTGCTTGCCCCCGCAAATACCCCGTGGGCCGTCAGGCCTCGGAGCTGCTCTGGGATAATGGCGCCATTGGCTAGGGGCGCGCCTAAATTTTTTTCAGGACACCACAGTCCACACGGCAGCATACTTTCTAGCTTTGTTCAAGGGCATGCCGCTGAGCAACCAACGTATGCTCAACAGCGCTCTATGTTGATTCACTGCGCTACTTCCAATTATTCATTTTTCTACCCTGCCCCAATTACTGCTGCACCTTGGTGTTTACATTGCAACAAAAATTGTGTCCAAAGTCGCATCTCGGCTACACCCGTACTGCTCCCCATACCTTTGGTTTTGCATCCCATTTATGCGCTATGACTGACCCACACCTCACCAGCTCTTCCCAGTCTACCGACGTCCAAACCACCGACACCGACGATTCGCGCGATCCAGCTTACTTTCAGTACTATGGCCAAATGCAGCACCAGGTAACTCGCACACATGCAGCGCTTGGAGCGATGTCGCCCACCACCGCTCGGGTTCTTGCCGCGCTTTACCATGGCTTGCACCAGCCGCACGCGTGCCCCGCATGGACGAGGCATACGTGCGTATTCGTCGCCGTCGGTAGTTTGCTGTTGGCCCAGGCCCAGCGGTTTACCAAGCTGCCAAAAGCGCAATCCGCCACTGCTGGTTGGTGTCTTTAACCATACTCAGCCCAATGTCACTTGGCCTGGAATGGTTAATATCTCTTGATGCTGTTACTAACTCATCGGTCGGCCTTATCTGCTTGATTTCGGCATGTGTATGTGTGGGATGAATCGCAATTATGTGGGGTATCACCATTGGTGACTGATGTACATTGCACCGCTGTGCAGCAAAACATGCTGCAAGATTACGTTCGCACCTCGGCTTACCAAACTGCAATTGTACAAAACGGCCCTTCGGTCTTTAAAGACAAGTTGGTTTTGGACGTTGGAGCGGGTTCGGGCATCCTGTCCTTCTTTGCGGTACAGGCCGGTGCTACCAAAGTGTATGCAGTCGAAGCATCGGACATGGCACGCAACATTCAGTTGCTGTTGGACGCGGCTAAACCTGACCGTTTGCAGCCCCAGAATCCTTGGCTTCATAACAAGGTAGAGGTGCGAAACGCCAAAATGGAAGATCCTAGCCTTAACATACCCGCGGTCGATGTGATCATTTCGGAACCCATCGGGGTGCTGTTGGTCCACGAGCGGATGGTAAGTCCATATGTAGATTAGAGCATGCTGGCCACACTTGCAGCTGCGGCCGCTTACCTGGTGCGAGTGGCGTAGAGAAAGCGAGCGAGCTCCGTGGCTTTGATTGGCCGACCGCTTTTCGTTGGTCTTGCTGCAATAGTTGGTGTAAGCACAGACATAGCACTAACTTTTGATCTTGCCTGAATTCTTACATTTTTTCAAGCGCAAGTATTAACCTTGATTATCGTACCTCTTCTATTGACTGCTTTTCTTTTGGAAATTTAGCTCGAATCGTTCTTGTACGCTCGCGGTAAGTCCGTCATCTGTCCGTTTAGACACTGATGATCAGAGGGTGTTTGCCGTCAGCGGCAATTCGCAGCATATTTGATACGTTACAGAATAGCTGGACGAAGTCGCCCAACGTAGATCCATAGGTACCAGCATTAACGGATCTATCTCAAACATTCGGTCGGCGTTTCATCGCCAAAAAATGGTCATTATATGCTTACTTTTACATTGGCCAAGTTAGATAATTATCTGAAACCGGGTGGCACTATCCTGCCGTCCCAGGGCGTGATTCACCTTGCACCATTCACCGACAGTACTTTGTGGACGGAAACGATGACCAAGGTGCGGTTCTGGGAGCAGCAAGCGTTTTATGGCGTAGACTGGACGGCGCTGTTCCCCATTGGCCTGAACGAGTACTTTCGTATGCCCGTGGTGGGATACTTTGATCCCAAGTCGCTGATTGCGCGGCCCACGGCCGATGGCTACAATGTTGACTTTACCAGTATCACCGTTGACGACCTAAAACGGTTTACCATCCCATTCTACTGGATGTGCGAATATACCGGTATTATGCACGGGATTGCTGGGTGGTTTGATCTCAAATTCTGCCCGCCGTCAGCACTCCACGGCACGGTCAACACCTCCATGTCCACCAGTCCCGACGCGCCACGAACCCACTGGCAGCAGGTGCGATTTTTGTTACAGGAGCCCCTCGCGGTTAATGCCAACCAGATCATCATGGGTCATATGCACTGTACGGTCAACGATAAACGCAGCTACGATTTAGTTGTGGAGCTGAGCCTGTGTCCTAGCGGCACACAACCCTCCGACTCAGTTCCCGCTGATGCCATCACTAGGAGAGGCATGTGGCTGCTACACGAACAGACGTACAACTACTCGTACAACCCTACGCCTGGCCAAGAGTTTTTTCCAGAGTACGCAGGCCTGTACACACAGGACATGAGCGCGATGAACCTTCCAGGGTCCTTGGTGCCGCCTCTGGTGGACTCGCCTAGCATCGTCACCGTTCCAACGGACACCGAGGCCGCTTTTGACTCTATGGCGGAAGATCTCAACTAAAAATGGCACGGGATGCGATGACTATGGGCAACACTGTCAATGTAGCCTCTCGTATACCGAAGCTCCGTCAAATATGCGTGTGTGCGTGCTTGCTTTCTCTTTTGTGTTTTTCAAGACTTTACCGTGACCGCCATCGTAAAGTGCGTGACTGGTTTTATTTCTAGTTAATTGTTGGCCCGTTGAGTTTTTTTGCGAGCATAGTAAACCTTTTGGCATTGGCGGTGGTGAGTCATTGATCAGTCTCACTTTTTCATAATCCCGTGATGAACCGTGACTGTTATTTTTAAAGCATGGTTCTTGGTGGCAGAGTGTGGCAAAGCACACCATGAATCTGTCGTTGTGGTGGCGGATCATTAGCTGCGTAGGCTTGCCAAGGTGGACGATAGCAAACGGTGGCCTAAAATGTCCTAGTATGGAGAGACTCCAATCATCATTAGTGGGGGTGTAGCTGTGTAGGGCCCAGTGTCAGAACGCACTGTGGTTCCAGTGAGTAAACTTTTTTCATTACTCACAGGTACTATGGCACTGTACAGCACCAATAATATTTATACAAGGCCCAAGGTCCTGTCATGAAATTAGGCCGAGCAGAGCTGCTTGAAACGCGCTGAGAAACAGATAATCTGGGATTTACTCAACCCACAGGTTAAGCAAGCTTGGACTGTGCACACCTAGCGGTCCTATCCTTACTATCACCTGGTAAAAAAGGAGTCAGATGGCTAACAAATTTTGGCTGTCTGTGCTTAACGCTCAGACTTACTTATGGTGATACATCCATGGTGTACTGTACTGTCAAGCCTATACGCTAGTCTGTCATAGAGTACCGATTCAGCGCTGTTGCTCCTCTGTATTTACATTTTGAGATAAAATTAGGCTCTTGGTAGCAGCTACCTCTGAGCACATTTTCATTAGCTGTTATTCCCGGTTGTGCTGGGGCCAGTCAGACCAGCCATTGGGGTGGCGATGTGCCAGATCACCCTTATACTTGGACTATTGCATTGAATGTCAGGACAAAACGGCCACTTTCGCTCTTTGTTGCTCTCTTTCTACCTGCCTTTCCTTTCCATGAGCCGAGATATATTTAGTAAGTGTGACAAATTCACGATGCATGGGACTCAGCCTGATCGTCGAGCCAATGGTAGAAGTGGCCGTGGTTCTACTGTCACAAAATAGGGGCCGAGCAGAGCCATCAAACGAGTAGGTTGAATAAAATAGTAAGGTTATTTATTGG
>JANBQA010000286.1:0-18622 GCA_027576955.1 Dimargaris xerosporica
AAACGGAACGTCGGCAAACTTGAGGCCTTGGGGCGGCTCGTTGGCGTCGGGCATGGCAGGGCAATCGGTGTAGGGGGGGAAGAGGAGAAGAGTGCAATGGAAAAGCAATCTCGAGGCAGGGCCCAAAATGCAAAAGCGCCCAATTGAAAAGCCAAGCGCACAACGGTATACCTGTGTTGGTTGTGTCCGCTTTGCCAGGTCCAACAAAATTGGTGCACCGGGGAGCAATGGTTAGGTTAGCCAGGGCACACGCAGAGGCTCACTACAGCATCTCTCGCTTTGTTCACGCTGCACCACAATGGCACATCTCTGAAAAAGAAACACCAAGCGCCACACCTTAGCGGGCATACTTGTAGCAAAAAAGTAGTGATGGCGGCGTTTATTGGTCACTGGGGTGCTAGAATAGACCAACGGACATGGCTCGTGCAGGCTGCAAGTCACAGTGGTGAGCATGACCAGCGAAACCGAGGCATAGCTGCAGGTCCGAAAGCAGTGAAAGCGGTGAAAGTGATGGTAGTCGATAGAGTTCTCCAGTGCCCATTGGTCGAGCTCCTCCCATTCTCCAACGGCCCAACAGCGGCAACAACGACCACATACATCCGCCTTTCCACGCACGCATAGTGACACAGCAAACGCACCGTACACGACACACCAGTGGACTGCCGCTTAGATAAGGGTATCGTAGGGGATGGGCTGGATGGTCAAGGGCTTGGCATCAGCGACCTCGACGACATGGCCCTCGCGGGGCTGGGCCGGCTGGCGCTTGCACACGGCCTTTTGACCAGCAGCCTTGGCCTCGACGTTCTTTTGGTGGTTCTCGCGGCAGCGGCGCAGGAACTCGTCACGGCACTTGGAGTGGTTGACGTGTTCGATGCGAACGCTGACCTTCTTCTCCATGTAGCGGGTGCGGACGCGCTTGTACACCATCACACCCAGAGCGGACTTGGTCACGTTGAAAACCACACCGGTCTTTCCGTGGTAGTACTTGTGAGGCATACCCTTTTGCTGCGCCGAGTTCGCCACAATGTCCACCAGGTCGCCCACCTTGTAGGTCTGCAGATAGGTCGAGGTGCGGATCTGACCGTGTTCCCGGAAGTTTCGGGAGAACATCTTGCGCGTGCGCGCGCGGTAACCGAACGAGTGAGGCATCTTGTTCTAAACAGCAAAAGATCCGTCCCACAAAGGCGTAGCTACACTTGATGGATTAGGCTCCGCTCAAATAAAAAACTATAAAAAGTGGCATACCCCCGTTGGCAAACAGTAACCAAAGTAAACAATAGAGAGAATGGCGCACTCGACCATCGGAGCGTCACCACGCTCCCGCGAAAGGCGTAGCGACTGGACGGATCGGCTGCACACGCACACACACACGCTCCAGCCTGGCGGCGTTCGTACTCGAGAGTGAGCGCTGAATTGGGACACTCTCAGCTAGCCGGTTCCAAATTTTTGCCCCTTCGCTTTCTCAGCATAGTTTGCGCAGTGGGTACGCAGTCTTCACGCTTACGACGATTACGCTGGATCTGGCGGCGATGATCCGCGATCCAACAGATCCAAGCAGATGAGCGGTACACCGTGCTTACCTAACCCAAGGGTGTATGGTTGCCAGGGAGGAGTGATCCGGTACGGCAAACGTAAATGTTGCAACGGTGGTGCGGCTTGGAAACGATAAAAACCAAGGCAAAGAGGAGGAAACCACTCACTGCCTGCCGGCCCAGCACTTTTCAACCCGTTACCCAAAATTTTCGAACCACGACTGAAAAAAAAACTCGATTCACGTGATGCCGAAAGCTATCGTGGTGCCAAAATCGCCTTTGACTCTCAACGCCAGGCCGTTCACCCGTCGTGTGGAGGAGTTTTGAGTTTGAACGCTCGTTCCTTGGACTTTTTTTTCTACGCGGTGGGACAGGAACTTGTCATGGGGCGGTAAAGCACCTGAGCCTCACGCACCTGCCACAGTTGGCCTATTTTCATACCCAGCTACACCCCACCATTGTCAATAAAAAAACAGCAAGCATTGTCACGTTAGCACCCACAGGGCCATTGACGTTTCATTGGGCTTTGTTTACGTGTTTGGGGCTTGACTGGGTCAGCCAGTGAGAAATACGAGACCAAAAGGTGCCTTGCCACCCCTTCCAAGGCGCGTTATCGCTGTTGTCACGGCTCGGTTCACTCGTGTTCTTATTGACAGCGGCGGGTAGGCCACATACAGCTACTGTTTGGCTTGTCTAATTGTTGTTTGTCTGACCTACTAACCGCACGTTCCTCAAGAGGTATTATCACGGCAAGCCGCTGGTTACAGCCAGCGCAATCCTAACGTCCTCATCGACCAAATTCGCTTTACCACATACCGCACCCACTGCATCGGCGCGCCGTGCCACACCAAGTGCGAGTCGCACTACGTGCTGCCATGGCTACCCCCGACGAACCGGCCAAGCCCCAGCGGGCAACCAAGCAAGAGCTCCTGGAGATGCACCGCGAGAGTGACCGCTTGATTCGCAGTGCTCCTGTGGCCATGGAGCCTCGCGTCAACAAGAAACTGACCATGGGTAGTTTTCTGGCGCGTTTCCAGGCCAAAGCATTAACTAACACCAGTCCAAGCAAAGTGCCAACGACGCCCAGCTCACCTAGCACCGGCAGCCCAAGCTCTGTCCCCGCTGCCGAGCCATCATCGTCAAACAAGACCACTAGCAACGACCATGTTGCTTCGGATGAGGAGGAGGACCTTGAGTTGGAAATTATAGACGACGAAATTGCGCTGCAAAAAGAGCAGCGGGCCCAATCCATGTCCACGCTATTGACCGGCATCAACCGATTTCAGACTCTGCTAAAATCACCCGACAAGCGAGGCAGCCGCTGCTCGCTGGACGATTTCTGCACCAAACCGCTGTCACCTGCTAAAAAGGCCCCGGTATTGCCCGAAGGAATCGGTCACAAACAGCTCAACCAGCTGCTGACCCAAAAGATCCTGCACCGGGCCTCCCAACGGCATCTGCACGCCCTACAAACTGCAGGGCCCACATCCAATACCTCTGCTGACCCAGCAATGGTGTCAGTTGATTCTCCTACCGGTGGTGGGCAGCCAAGTGCGCCCTTGGTTTCCACAGGCCTTGAAGATAGGTTGGCCACAGAAATGACAGAAGCACAGTGTTCCAGTGGCGCAGAATCGAGCGATGCCTCGAGCAGCGAGTCCAACGTTGATCCAGACACCGATGATGACAGTGATGACATCGATGATGACGCTCCTCAGTATCGACGGACCCGAACAAGCAAACGGCCATCGCAGGCATTGGCGCATTCCCCACCCGAGTCCCCTGCTCCCACCGCGCAGCGGCCATTACCGTCGAATCCCGCTCGGCCTCTATTTCCACTATTTAAACATGTGGGTCAACCCAAGGCAGCAGTTTCTGATTGTGGCAATACCTCACAGGCCACGGTCGATTCCGAGGCAACCATGACACTCAGTCCCACCACCCATGGCCTGCTGGGTGTGGGTGGGGCTACAGTGACCACGTCCACCGGTCAGCGCCCTTCCCTTGCCACCGATGGCTTGGCAAATGACGCTACTGCTGACAACGCCACAACCAAGTGGTTTGATGCCACTTGCTTTTCAGGCATCCCATCACCTTCGCACGACTCATTGCTGGATAGCAGCGATTCCAATGAGCCTATTGTAACTGACCTCCCAGAGCCTAGTCCCGTATCAACAGCTTCATTGAGCCTGAATCCTCCACCGGCCAGTGAGGACGGTACGTTGAGTGGCCCCGGTAGCATGGTGCCCACCCAAGCATTGTCACCTACTCAATTGCTACCAGCTTCTGACATGGATGGTTGCCCAGCCATGTCACCCACCCAGCTGATTCCGGATACAGCAATGGACATTGTCAATAATGATCATGTTCCACCAGTTCCTACCGCCAATTCTACCGCATTGCCACCCGATCGGGCCATGGCGGCCACAGTTCTAGACGCCCAACTGCCCGCCGACACCACTGGTACCAAAAGGCTTTCCCGGCTGTTTCGACGCAAGGCCACGATATCCAACCAATCCAGTACAATTAGTAGTGGGCGTGACAAGTCCAATCGCTTAGGGCGTCCCAAATCGGAGTTTGTGGACGCCGAGGCTAAAGAAGGGGAATCCGACGACGAATCAGTCGATGGGCGCCAGACACGATTATTCCAGCACGGTCCCTTGGGAGCCAAGCCATCGTTGGCAGCTGGTCTAACGCACAATGGCAGTGCCCACGGCGCTGAGGACGACGAGGAGGATGGGAGTGACTTGGACAATTGGGACGACAATGATTCTATGTTGGCGTACAGTGGTGACGAGGACATTGAAAACCAGGACCCATCCCTAATTCGCCAGTTGCACTACGAAAAAGAGGCCCAAGCGGATGCGTCGGCAGTGGCCATGCTGTCCCGAGATATCGCTGAGGGACGCTTGCTGGCCCGTTCCCGCCAGCGACGTCGCCGTGGTCAGGCAGGCTCTGGCATGGGCGCTGATGGCGAACTGACCAATTTGGCGGATTGGGTAGATGGCGACGCGTTGACTGAGAACGCTGACCAGGAGCGCCGGCGACAGATGTGGAAACGTGGTTTGCGGCTAGGGCAATCCCGCGAACGCGGGGAGGATTTGGCCTACGCAAAGTTGAGTGAGCTAGGTAAGTATCATTGCTTTTTGAAAGAGCGTAATATTCAACGTGTTATTTGCTTGATTGGTGTCCCTGGAATCACTGTACTGCAGATAATCATGGGAAGCGGGGTGGGTGCATTGGCGGTTTGATTGCGGTTGCCACGGTTTCATGACATTAACGGGTTGTTATGGCTGTGAAATTCATGGCATTTTCGGTTGGTGTTGGTACTGTTGGTTGACTCGTGTAGCCAGGAATCCCGAAACTGCCGCGTTTGCGCGGTCGGCATTTTGCATCGACCTTTCAGAGGATGCGGCAATGCATAAGGTGAACGATGCTGGTTTATCCAATGCCTCTGCGCACAACTCGCATGCAAGCACCGATGACGGCGGCATTGAGAGCCAATCAGAAGCAGAGGTGATGGAGAGCACCCGTCGCGGCCGAGCGGGTCCGAAGCGAGACCGTGCTTACTACCGAACCAAGCGTGATCAGGTGTTATCTGCCATAGCAGATCCGTTGAGCCCATCGGCCGCGGATGACGACAATGGGGAGCAGCAATCTGCCGTGGTGGTGGGTAGCCATGTAGACGGACTTGATCCCGAGGCAGCCTCAGTGGTTGATATTGATCAGCTTATCTCGCAACGCAATGCTGCGCATCGCACGGATTTCGCTGAACCTGCCCATAATTTAACGACCAGCCTTGGTGGCGGTATGACCAGTAACCAGGTTGGCGTTGAAGGATCCTTACAGCCGTCAGCAGACGCTGCGCTGTCAGATTTTACTATTAAGCGGCACTCCAAACTAAAGCGGTTTTTGCCGGAATTGGGCGACACCTCTGGCATAACCGTTGGGGATCGCACGGCGATGCGTAAAAAGAACCCACACCAAGCGTTTGGGTTTTCCACCTTGACGGCACCCAGAGGCGTGCAGGGGCCGGAGGATGCGACCAATGCGCATTCAGAAAAGCGCCGTCGGGTTGAAGGCGCTGAAGCGTCCTCCACCACGGTACCTCGGATAGCCGGAGTGGCCGCTTCTGCGCCTGAGTCCGTGGCATCGCCGGCGGACCGCGGGGAAGGTACCAGCCGGTTGCTGCAAATTCTCAAATAATTTGATGCATTGTGTAATTCTGTTGGCAGTGCTTCTTTTTTCTTCTTCATGTGTATCAATAAATAAACTCGACACCTTTGGTGATTTTGTCCTTGCTACAGCTACACGGTTGGCTCGCTTGCACCGTGGTTGCTCAATGCTGTAGCTGTGAAAATGTGTGATGGCCAGGGCTAGTTCCCGTGACCATCACGCAAACCTTGTTAAAAAATGAAAACAACCAAGTCCGCTGGTGAATTGGCGGGCCTGGATGCTGAATGCGAGCCCAAGTTGGTGGAACTGCCCCCAGCATGCTGGATTCTCTTTCCCTCTGTGTATGTGTGTTTGTTTTATTTGACGCAGGCAACTTTGCACGTTCAACATTGGCCTTTGCAATTACCCATAACTACGGCCCGAGAGTGCTATCGGTCAAAGCGCCCCAACACTTGCCTCCTCCTATATCTTATCCGCGCAAGGGAGTAATATTATTTTCTTTCAGCCGTTGCTGTGGTCACCCTACACCATTGCTGTGCTGTTGCGGTACCTTTCCAGCAGTGATACAGGTTGGCAGTTGCCGCAATGCCATCGGTACGAAAGAGCCCACCAGTGGGTCTGGCGACCATCGACTACAAACAGCTCTGCGATGGGCAATTCTCGCGGCGCTGGTGGGATTGGCTCATTCTAGGCGCAGGATCGTCACTGTTGCTGGCGTTCCTGTTCCAAATCAAGCTCACGCTGGGCCTGGGTCTCATCGGCCGGGTGCTATCGCTGCAAACCGTGCGTGCTGCCATGAAGCTATTTATCTCGTTTTTCATTCCCAGCCTGCTCACCAAACTGTTCTACCAGGTGAACCGTACCACTCCGACAAGCCGATTGGCGAAGCTGCGGTTGCTGTCCCAGAGGGAGTTTTGGTGGCTGATTGCTGCCTATGTGGCGTCCGCGTGGCTCATTGGTTCGACATACCTGGCCCTGCAGGCACCGCACACCACGCCCATGTTCTTTTACCCAGAAGGCACGTATGGGCCTCGGCACCTCAACCCTCGGCACCTGCTGCTGTCTTTGCACTGCCTAGTGGTAGGGGCCGTGTACGGCGCACAGCTGCTATGGTTCGAGCGCCTTCATCTGGCGTTTGCCTTGGTGCAACAGACCCGCATCTTCGCGTTAAAGAGCCGTTTGCCGACCATCATGTGCCAAGGCCTGCGCTCGGCCTGGGCTTTTACCCGTTGGTTTATGCTGGCAGCGCTAATCCTATTGCCAACCGTGTACTTTGCAGCGGCCCACTTTTTGAGCTACGTAGTGCGCATCGAAACGTTTACCTACGCTCAGAACCCCATGTTTAGCGTCAGCACGTGGATCCATGTGGTATTGTCTACCTTGCTGATGCATGTGTGCTGGGAGGTCCAGCTGCAGTCCTTTGAAGTATTCTTTACCGACCCCATGGATATATCCACCACCAGCATCGACCCCAATGCCTGCTTAGTCAATGGGCTGAGCATCGCTCGCTCTAGCCTCGCCCAATACCACGCCTTTTACGAATTGGTTCGCATCGCCAAGTTTTATCCACACCAGCGGCTCCAAATCTTTCAGGACATTGATCGCTCCAGTTCTGTGTGGACCCAGATCTTCACCCAGTGCCTAGCGGTACTTCAAATAGCCAGGGCAGACTTGGCAGCCAAAAACGCTCCAACCAAGCCCAGCCCCACGGTCACTGCGGAATCTGCAGCGCCTGCTTCTCAGCCCCGGGCACCCATACCCAGCAAAGGGGCTTTCATTTCAGATATCCTAGACACAAACCCAGCGCCCGCAACCCCCAAGGACCCATCCACCAGCACCAGCACCACACCACCTCCCAGCGGACCCAAACGCACCCCTGCCAAGCCCATGGACGGCTACATGTTTGACCTGGCGCTATCGACGGTGCAGTCGTCCAAGGCGGGAAACCTAATGCTTCGTCGCCTGACCAACGATACGGCAACCACGGTGTTTGGTAACCTTCAAATCCAGCTGTGGGCCATCCAAGCCCTGGGCCACCTACTGACGGCCTCCCTTCGGGAGGATCCATTTGGCCTGGTGCAGCGTGATTTGCCCAAGGTTCTCGAAGACCTTCTGGCGTACCTCACCGTACTGGAGGAATTTATGCGTAACCCTTACTACTTGGCAACCTATGGGGAATGTGGTGCCCTCGCAGATATGGTCTTTCACAACACACCCCACCAGCGTCTTCACCGGCAAGCTTATGTGCTGACCCAACAATTGCAGAATACCATCTACCAAATTGTCACCGCATTTTACGAGCACCTGCCACAGTACAAGTTTGCCCCACAGTATGTTAAACGGCTGGAGAAATTTGTAGGCTTTTTAGAGTAATAATGACCTCTTTCCTCTTTTCCGACCCCAATGCCAGACCATGCCATTCTCTTGCTTTGGTTTGCCGCTATGCTTCTTACCCCTTTCGTTGTGCCTCTGCCTGACCATAACTGTGCAATAAATGTACTCGCATCCACAGTCGCACTCGAAGATGCCACTCCGAGTTTGCACTCTAGGGCAACGCGCACTCTGCGCCCACATATTTATTAGACTGATCTAGCAACAAGGCTCTGCGCCGTCGTTGAAATTTGTAGTATATTACTTGGCTTCGCACGGGCCGATACGCTAGGCAAAGACTCAATCACACAAGAAACTTTAAGAACCAATGGAAGAAGCGGCTTCTTCTAGGCATACGGCAAAAAAAACAATATAGGCAAGTACTGATTAGGTGCGTGATTGAACGCACAAGGGATACCAATGGTTGACGCGAGCAGCGGGCAGTACACGTCATCAACGCTTAACAACTTAATCACAAAGGGTCCTGGAGCTGAAGGAAATTGAGCCCAAGCCGTAATGGGCATATCTAGTTTTTGTTTCTTGATCCCACCTAGCCAGCCATGACACCTGTGCCCAGGCGGGTCACCCGAGGTCCGACCTGGACATCATTTGACCATCGTGGAGGACCAGCTGCACCACATTGGCCAGGGTAATTCCGTACGAATTGCCCGTGGCCAAATCTTCGACGTGGATATCGTACTCATCATTGGCTATGGGGTAGTAATCGACCAAAAGCGTCTCGTGTATCTCGCCATTCCCTAGCTCACATACGATCCTGGCACTTTGGTTTAACAACGCCTCTGTGAGGGCACGGTTCATCGTGTCAATGCTCAGCGTGGTCGCGGTAGTCATATTGGTATTTCCCGAGAAGTTGCAAGTATAACGCCGTCGAGCTAGGCAGTCGATCACTTAAATGGCCACACGCCTTGGAAATCGAGCGTTTTTTCACCCGGAGCAGAAAAAGGTAGTGAAATAATGCGACAAGCGTAGCCGGCAGAGCCCAAGAAGGGAAGGGTCGGCAAGCATGTGTGGGTGGGCTGGCTGAGAGAAGAGATGCAGGAATATGAGAATGACAAAAGAAGAATTCGCCTTGCACTATTTATACCAAAGGGTCGTGGAGTGTGGGTGAGCACGCGAGAGAGCGGAAGCGGGAGTGGGTCGATGGGCGAAATGGAAGGTGCACGAATGCAGTCAGCAATTTTTACACTGTTTCTACTACTACAGACCAAGCGAGCCACCAACGCTGCTGGCTTCACGATGTTGACAGGTTTCAGCAAACAACGCACCACAACAAAATGCCCATTACTCTACCAGAAAGGCATCGACAACTGTACACAAACAAACCACGATCAAAGCATCGCCTATCGCTCGACAGAATATACAGTGCCCCAGACTCGCTATGACTGCTGATCTCTATTCACACTCCCCTTGCACCGCCCTCCTGACGCCCCCGCTTTTATACATGAATGAGCTCAGTGGACAGAAGCCGTCAGGCCCACAGTAATTGGACCCTTTGGTGGTTCCGATCACGCGGACTCCTCCTCTTCCACTTTCCTCTGCTGGTCACCGTCTATCAGCAACGGTAGGTGCCGGTGAAACAGCCCATCAACGAAAAGTGCAGATGACCAAAACAAACAAGATGAGTCCCGTCTATGCCAAAAAAAACCTTACCTAGGCCCATTCTTACCAACCATGGCCAAGGCCGATGAGGAAGAAAAATAATCACGTCAGGGGCGCTGGTCCACGCAGTGAAGCCGCAATGGCATGACCTGCAGTGGCCCTGACGGGCAAAATCTGCTACGTGCTTTACTGTACGCCTGGTGCTGCGCTGGGCTTTTGCCAGGTTCAAAGTAGTTTTTGACTAGTGACAACCAAGGAATATAATGCCAGCCTCCAGCATCCCGTCGGTGACTCAGCTCACAGGCAGCGTCAATCTCCCCTACCCATAATGCCTATTCATGTTTGGAATGACGGTGTGAACTAAAAAGAAAGGCGTAAACCTGAATACTGACGTATGCATACCATGCGGTCGACTATTGTGAGCAACACAGAAACACGACTCCGCGTCGCATGATCCAAGGAACAATGGCCTGGTGCTAATACATGCACGCTGGGCAAAATTAGCCAAAGGGCTCAGGATGAAGATGGAAGCGCGCCAAACCACAATAATAGTGCACAAAGAGAGACCACCTCATATCGAACTATGACAACACTGAAGGGGCTGGGTGGTAGGCGGACTATGCCTTTGCACCCGTACAATGGCCGTATGCCAATGACTAACCGGCTGGTGCCCACGCACTGTGATCTGTCGTGGGTAGACCCTGACCAAGATCTGTCAAGGCAACCTCTACGACCAGCTCTCGTCCTCGCTAACAAAGTTATTAAGAAAAAAAACCCAAGGTGCGTATGGACAGGAAAGGATTAGGCTAATGGGGCCAAGGTATTGTCTAGCACCAAGAATAGCCATTGGACTTTTGTTTAGCCTTGAGGATCAGAACGTGTAGTCGGGCAGGTTGCCACGGTTGAAAAAGAAAAACTTGCCAGTACAATGCGAATGGATAGGTGGCTCAGTTTTACTGCGCTGAACGCACCCTGTACCATTCGCTGGAAGTTCGATGACCCCATCCTTGCTCTGGGCTATAACGTAACCCTGTTCTTTCATTGCTGATCAACCATGAAACGACAAAAATGGGTAGCGGTCCACCCGTGGGGATGCCGACAACAATCAGTCGGCCGTGCCCTCGTGGCCATCAGTGGGGCGATATACAATGGCCTTGCCTGATCCGCCCTTGCACACAAGGGTTGTCTTGTTAAACTGCCTGGATAAAAACAAGGGAACGCAAGTGTGGGGAACCACCTCATCCTTTTCTAGTTGGTAGGCAATAGCTGGGTGACAGTGGCCAATGAAGGGTAAAGCACGCAACAGGTGTACAGGATGTTTTGCTTGTCTTTTGTCTGGTTCCACTAACCAAGGCAGAGACCCCCATTGGATTTACTTTTTCTTTCTGATAATAGCACGAGTATCTACTCGAATCGCACAATTAGATGAAAGTTAATAACCTGCCGCGAACAGTCAGCAAGGATTAACAAGGTGCCACCAACCCTAGAGTAATAAATAAATAAGATAGCAGGGTGGGGATAAAAAGAAAACACGCACTACCGCGCCATCCCAGTCAATGGTTATGGTGAGTATGATAATAAGGTCATGCAAGTGATGTCGTCCATCTTGCAACGAGGCCTCTGGAGCGCAGGACCTTGAGCAAAAGGGGAAAAAAAGCAACACATAGCTAATAAAGGACACGCTTTTGGACCAGCTAATGCGGTTGAGTTAGTACCGGTTGCAAAAAGGTTACAGTGGAGTCGTCATTGCCCATGGCTAGTGTTGAGGTAAAGTGATCCATAGCTAGACCAGTAACCGTGGCCACACGCTGGCTGAGAAGGCCCGTGTAGTGGCGGACCAGTCCCAAATGATCGAATCGGGTATTCCATATTTTGACCGAATGGTTGCTCGCCACCTCTGGGCGAGGAGTGCCTGACCCAGCCGGACCACCATAGGGAAGTGTGGACGACGATGAGGAGGAGGATGAGTATGCGCCGATCCCGTTGGCATGGTGAGCGAGCGCTTGGGCAGCTGTCGATGTCGAGGCGTGGGATGCGCCAGCGCCATTGGTGACCACAGAAGCGTGGCCGCTAGCACCGGTGGATGAAGCAGCCGTGGCAAAGATGGGCAAGTTGTCATGCACCACCAGCTGGTTCAACACGCCCGAGCTGTGGGCAACTAGCGACCGTGCCACCGAATTGGTCCGCAAGTCCCAGACCTTGACTCGGCCATCCGTGCCCGCAGAAAACAGATCGCGGCTGTACCCGCATTGCAGAACCGTTTGCACAATGGCACCTCGAGCACTGTCGCCGTCTCCAAGCGCCTGGACTTGGCAGCGCGCCGAATCCAACCGCTGGTCGTATACACGCACGATGCCATCAGCTCCTCCGCAAAAGAACACATGGCCCTCGTGCTGGTCGGCTGTCACGGCATGCACTACCCCGTTGGCACGGGACGTGATTCGGCTCACGCAGTATTCTTTGGCAAGGTCCCACACATTGATGGTGTTGGTGGATCCAGTGACCAACAGCTGCCCCGTGTACTGGACCCAATCGGTTACGATATACGCTGGGCAACGGCGGCGGTCGGCCACGTGCTCCGTAAAGTCCTGCCATCCTGTCACCATCTCGCACTGCTCGGGATCGGCGTAGTGCTGGAAGAACCGTAAGGTGCCGTCGTGCGTACCAACCATCAGTATGGCGTGGTCCATCTCGTTGATAATCTGCATGGTGGTGATGCGAGACGCCGTGGGGGTCAGCCCCATAGGGTTGGCTAAAATGGGAACAGGGGACGCCGTTGCATTGGTCGATGGAAAAAAATATGCCCCTGTGGCGTTGGCGCCTGCCGGGTGGCCAAGTGGCGTGGTGGCTCCTGATGTGGTCGGCTGGGTGGAGTGGACACCCAAGGGTGCCGTAATGTCGTATGGAACAGCCCCATTCAAAAGGGTAGAAATTTGGATCTGGTGCTGGCGGGTTTGCGTTTCCCAATTGTACACGGATACGGTTTGGAGCCCATCCGTCACCACCAGTTGCCTTTGGTAGCGGTGAAAGAGCATCGAGGCCGGAACGTGGTCAATGGACATGGTGTGGGCCTTGGACCACTGGGACTTGGTGTTGTACCGAGCACGCTGCGACTCAAACCGTGCAATGACCCCGTCGTTGCGAGCCTTGCGCCACGCGCTCGTCAAGTACCGCCGACTGCCTTCCTGTTGCTCCTCTGGTTTGCGCAAGTATGGCTCCGTGCCCAGCAGCGATTGCCATTCTAAGAACTTTGAGACCAGTGGCAGTTGCACGGGCGGATCAAATCGTGGGGCATTGGCCAAAGCATCCAGAAGCATATCGGTTGACATATGGGCCGGTAGTAGGGGCAAGTGATTGCCAGCACTGGTCGGATGACTCAGACCTGCCAATGAGCTCCATCGGGACAGGGACGCGTGTGACCCAGTTGCTGGGCCGCTGTCTGAGCCCGAGCTCATTAGATGCAAGTGCCGCAAGGCGGGGTCTTCGTGGGAATAGATGGCCGAATGGCGGTGCGAGCCGCCAACGTTAGCACGGCCTCCGGCCCGACTCATGCTCCGGCTCTGGGGCATCGTGTAAAAGTCAGCACCACCCGATGGAGGCGAGTCACCCATGAGAGATGGTCCCGATCCAAAGTAAGAGCGCATCTGTGCGGCAGTGGGGGTCATGGGTGGGGCTGGCTGGGTGCCATTGTCCCCAGACGTTGACAGTGGCAAGGAACTGGTGCTGCCAGTGGTGAGGTTGTACATCAGATTGAGGGTGGAGGACGCGGAGCGCTTGAGGCTGGAGGTCAGCTTCGATGCCATGCTGGGTGGTTCGCCCGTGCGGTGCCGAGTCGGTGTGGGTGGCGTTGTGCGCATGGTCTGTCCCGCAGCGGTCATCCGTGGGCTGGGACCAGTCGTACTGTCTGATCGGCCCAGAGCGCTGGCGTTACTCGGGTGGGTGCCGTACTTGGATGCTGTGGAAGTCAGAGCTTCCAAAGCGGCCACGTCCATCGAATTCTGCCGACTCAGGCCTGGTCCCCCGGCACGCGCGCCTTCGCTGGGCGTGGTGGTGCCCGTAGCTTGGACTGACATTCGCGTGGGCGATGTGAGCGTGGCATGATGGGATACGGAGCGTTGGCGTGGGGTACCATTGGCCTGTGTGGGCGACACGGAACCATACAACAGCGAATCCCCATCTTCGGGCGCGGCACTCGGATCTGACAATGTGACCGCGGACAGAGTTGCTAGCAACGGATGCACCACGTAGTCAACGATAAAGGAAGCCAGTTGCGCTGCCTCAGCCACGGGGTCCACCGACAACCGCAACAAGGTGCGCCAGATGGCCAGACCTGTGTCATGGGGTATCATATCCACGCCCAACAACGAGTCAGTGCTGGACGCATCGGGAGGCACTGCCGAGCCATAGCCGTTGGTGGTGGTGTCATTTGGGATATCGTACGTAGCTGCATTGCCCGCCGAAGCCGAGTCTGGCGAGCCTTGATCCGCCGTGGTGGATGGGTCAGCAGCTGGGTGAGGGGTTGAGGGCTCGTTAGCCACACGCTGAGCCACCACTTGGGCCAAGGTATGGCCTAGATCCAGCGATGCAGCCAGTGCTGCCTGGTTCCACAAAGGCTGAGAAGCGCTGTGCACTCTCGATCCTGTCGCGTGGGAGGCTGAGGGTGCTGCCTTGCGGGAACTTGCTCGCGTAAAGCTGTTGAGTAAGTGCCGTTTAGAGCCCGCGGTGGAGCCACCAGCATCCAAAGCACCCTGACTCGACCCTAAATTGGCTGCAAGGTGGGCCTCAACTTGTTGGCGTTGGACCATCTCCATGGCAATCGTGAAGAAGCGTTCACCATACCGCTGAACATACCACGACAGACCAATCACAATCTCCTTGCGCACCATGGGGGATGCATCCTGGGCCGCCCCAACCAAGGCCAGGCAAATAATCAGCTCAACGTTGACCATGTGCTCCGTCTTCACACTAGGACCAAAAAAGGTTCCCAACGCTGCAGCCGCCGCTGCGCGCACTTCAGGGACGGGAGACTCGAGTAGTGTTGACAGGGACTCATGAAGGTCCAGTTGGATACACTGGCGGATATTGTCGGGGTGGTTTTTGCACAGCTCCGCCACGAACAGGCACGACCACTGCCGAAGTGGGGTAATCGACCCATGCTCCAACAGGTGCTTGATGTGCCGCAAAAGGGCGTCAGATGACCCACACAGCGACTGGGCCTCGGGCAGATCCCGGCACAGATGGGCCAGCACCATCAGGCAGTGCACCCGGCAGGCCAGGATGCTAATTGGGGTGCCTTCGGCCAGCGTCAAGGGATCCTCCATCAAAAGCTCAATAAAGTACGCCGCAGCATTGTTGCGTAGCAGGTCAAGGCGCACGCTATAGTCAACGCTGATGATGGCAGCCCAGATGGCGGCCAAGTACCCGCGAGTGTTGAGTTGGCTGCTATTGATCAGCTTGAGGATGTACGGGAAGATGCCCACCGCCAAACACTGGTTGACGGCCCACCGGCCAAACATGAGGAATTCGGCCAACAAGCGCAGGGCTCGGTTGCGGTGCAACTGGCTCAGCAGCACCTGAAGGATAATGGGCAAGAGCTCTGCGTGAGCGTGCTGTGGCGCCCCGTGGGTCAGGTAGCTCTCAAACGAGTCAAGCTGCAGGGCAAAAAAGCCCGATGGTACGTAGACGTAGTGCACCTGGTTTTCGGACGCTGCGTAAAAGTTGGGCAATTGGGTGAGGCAGTCGTCAAGCGCATGTTCAAAGGCTTCCCACAGAGAGTGATCGTGCACGTCGGGAATTTTTGGGTAGCTCATAGGGTGGCAGTTGTAGTAGCGCATCAACCGACTGGCAAACATAAAATTGCGAAACAGTGTTGAAATGAGCATATCGTGGCGAAACAGTTTTTTGAACGCTTCCTGGGTGAGCGTGTTCCAGGCAATTGTGTCGGTGATGGCGGTGAAAATCCAGTTGATTTCGCCAAGGGGGGTACGGCGGCTGTTGACCATGCCTGGAACCATAGTGACAGCCCGCTGGTTGAACTGTGTCAGGTGGCCATTGCGCATAATCCACCACCGCATCGCCATCTCCACGGGGGTGGTCATGCATGCCGTAAACACATCGGCAGGCAGCGTGGGCGACATGGGCAGCTGCTCATCGCCCCGGCACGCTGCAAAGTGAATGCTGTGCGAATGAGGCAGCGACGAAATGCCTGGTTGGGCACTGGACGATGCACGCCCAGTGGACGCACTTCGCGCTGACGGTGACGGCGACGCCCGCGGTTCCGAGGGCTCTTCCACCGGGTCACCGCCCAGCACATCGCGCTCCTCTTGGGCACTGACCGCTGCTATCCATTCTACATCCTTGCGGCGCGCGTGCCGAACAAACGCCTCGAGGATGTTACCCGCCGCTGAACAGTCGTACACAAAGATTCCAGGACTCCCGAGCCAAATCTGGATATCTTGCACGGATACGGGAATGTACTGGGAGTAGTGCTTGTTGAACACCCAGATATCGCCATTGCGGGTGGGTTTGGGCACGCCATGGCCATTGTAGTGGAATAGAATACGGCCACCCTTTGCCTGGCGTCGCATGCCTACCGTGTAGCGCTTGGTATCCTCGATGGTTGGGTCCATCAACAGCTTGAAGCGAAGCGTTTGGAGCAAGAATTCGTACTGCTTTTGCAAGTTTTGGGCGATGCGACTGATAGCGTTGGCGCTGGGCTCAGCAAAGGGATCCACCCAGGCCTCCATTTTTGCGCACACTTCGGGTTTGATAATGTCGGGGGGATCGGTGCCAATGTGGAGGCACAGGGCGATGATTGCCCCATAGGTGTGGGTCTTGTCAATGGTTCGCCAGTCAAACAGGCGAAAGTTGCGATCGAGCGATTGAAACGGGTGGCGAAAGCGGCGCGTGGTCAAGTAGTTGTCAACGTAGCTTGGCTCTTCCACGGGCACCAGCTCGGTGTCCTTGATGCGCGTGGACCGTGGGGCGCCGACTGGCTTCACCCCACGCGACTTGGTTGTGGACGAGGTGGATTTGCTGGCGTTGGACACCGCGTCTGCTGGGCCAGCGTGCGACGCATGGGTGGTGCGCATGGCCATGGCGAATGCCTGGGCGCTGAGTTACAAACCGGGGTCTGGCGACACAACCCGTATAACAACAACAATTGTGAAAAGATAAAGTAGAGAACGGAGCGGTATATCGACAGAGCAACAAAGCAAGCACACACACACCCTGAGCAGGCCAATTACAAAGGGGCCTTATAGTCAGACTCTGACAGCCGTGAATCCAATTACTCACCCGCGGCTGTATCACGCGCGGTTCAACCCACCAACAGGCCCTTCAGGTCACCTGGCCAACGGCAGTGATAGAACACAACACCGCACAGGGCGCGACCTAAACCAGGCCCACGGCAACGTGCGTGCCAAAAGCAAGGCCAAAAAAACCACCGTCGGTGTTTAGAAACGTCGCTGTCAGGATACAAACAGCACGCGGCCGCCAGTGCCCTCCCTACATGGTTTGCGCTCGTAGGGCGTGTGAGAAAATACTCGACAACTCCAGCCACCGCGATAAAGTTTCTCCCAACAACCAGGTTTTGGTTGCGCTCGAGTACTGTGCCTCGAGTGCATCCAAAAGCGCTTGGCCAGAGGCTGGCTCCCTGAACGCATCAGAGGCGTGGTCAATCCCCCCCAGTTGGGGACAGAACGCTGTTGTGGCGGTGCGGCCATCAAAGCATTCCCGGCAAAGTAATGGGTGGGCGAGGGACTTGTAGTGTCACTGGGCAGTGGTGTTAGCTCCAGCGCTCGCGCATCGTATATGACCGCCATTTCTCCTCTCTTCCTATCTTTCATCGCCTCCACGCACGGGTGATCAGCATGGTGTATGCAACCACCACGTCTGCGTTTGCAGCTGGCTGCGTTGTATCTTTGAGGACGGGAGAATGAGAGCGCGCCACGCCAGGCCTGCAAATAAACGGCTTGGCCGGCGTGCAGACACGGGACTTGGAAGCACCTGTAACGACGAGACTGGTATTCTGCCGCAGCGATGGTTGAAGCCACTGGGCCAGTGCCTGATAAGAGGAAACCAACAAAGCGCTATGACCATGGCTAGCAAGCATTCGTAGTTTTTTTGTTCTTCGCTTTCTTCACTCTCTCTCTCAGCACTGCCTGTAGTCAGAGAGTGGTAAAGCCGCCAGCGCCGCCAACTCAGCGTGGTGGCGGTCTCATCCCAATGGATCCAGTCACGCGACTCCTGATAGAAAAAAAATAAGCCATAGGCCCCATTTTCCCCATCAACCCGCGCCTTTTGGTCCCATATATTTTTTTATTTTTTTTTACTTTGCAACTCCTGGCGATGCCCGCCCAGCTTGTCACGATGCGCAGCTTGGCTCGAAGTGAAGAAGGTATAAAGGCCGACGGCCAGCTTCAACGCCCAAATTGCCATCAAACTCCTGGTGCACTTCAACCGCAACCACCTTTACTTTGCTTCTGCTCTATGTCGCTCATACTTTGTTGGCCTTGCGGTGCTGAGGTTTATTATTTGTATAGTTGGGGTACGTTACAGCGCTTACGGCGCAGTGGAATGTAGAAGGCAGCTCCTGGTGTTTCCTCCATTGGCATTGAGCGTACTGTCCTCCTGGGTGTACTTTGCTCCCAAAAACAAAAGGAAAAAAAGCGCTGCATGTGTTCCCGTTGTACACCCTTTGGATTACCGTTGACGCTTTAGACCTAGCAATCCAGACCTATACACACATTCACTCTGGCATTACCCAGGTTTCTTTCATAGCTTTGGAGGGTGACTATGGCCCCGTCGTTTTCACAAACAGTGCTTGATTCGGACCACACCAATTCCACACCGACGAGCTCGGTCAAAAAGGGCCGCAGCGTTCGATTTGAAATCGATGCAGCAGCGAATGACCAAGCCCCTTGTGA
>JANBQA010000287.1:0-18608 GCA_027576955.1 Dimargaris xerosporica
GTGATGCGCCAGGTTGAAAGGAACCGCCAAGGTTCAAGGCCAACGCCCACTATATGTTATTTTTCACACACACACACACACACTCACCCCACCCCGCCAGCCTGAGTGACGCCTGCAATTCCAGCGGTCGTCGCCTTGGCCCAGGAGGTGGGTGGCCTATTGCTCAGTCCACCAGTGCACCTTGCACCGGTGCTTGCATTGTTTACCACTGATGTGCAGGTCAGACGAGGTCTTCTGCGGCCATTTTTTTCGCTTATATGCTAGGCAGCCAAGTTCTGGGTATGGCCAGAAGGAAAGCTCTCCATTGAAATTGGGCCCTTAGAGGCGGCTGAAAGCTGCCCACGCACTGACAGGTATCGCTTTGCTGGTATTGCAACTGGAGCGGACCACGGTCAATGAATGATTCTTAGCGCTTCATATAGTTCAATGGACTGTCGACGCTCTTGACCAATAAACACCGGCAATACAGCAAGCGAGAAAGATTGGGAACAAAGGACCTTGGAATTGCGCAACGAACGGGTAGCCCATGCCTTTGGGCCACACCTGTCACAACTCACCAAAGCGTTGACAGCTGGGGCAAATCCTGACTGCTATCTATGAAACATAAGCACTTTTTATCATGGGCCATCGGCTCTATTTCTTGTGCACTGTATTGATGAAGGTGGACAGTACCTGCTAGCAGGCTGCCAACGGCCAGCCGTTTGTGCATGCGTTTGCCTGTTCAGGCCCCACGCCACTTATTTGCTTGGGCCGCTTGGTGCGAAGGCACTACTCACTCCACTCCACTGCCTGCCATTTCTCTTGTAAACCTGTCATTGTTGTCAATGAGATTCGCCAGCAGTAAGCGGGGAATTGGGGTGCAGAATTTAGGCACCCTCATAATTACCAACAATGGCGAGTTTGATCTCGTTTGCTCGCTCAGCAGGAGCAGCAGTGCTAAGAGCATTCTGCTGCAGACATAACAAAATCGCAGTGCCCTGGGGGGACCTCCCATGTATGGCCCAATCACGGGATCTGTGGTCCACCTGCCACAGATAATTTTTTGCATTACAACAAAAGCTACATCCAGTGCCAGCTGAGGTCCAGCAATGCATCAATTTCGCTCACCGTAGTTAAGCATTGGCCACCAGAGCGTATGTGATGACCAGATAGTAATTCACGATGCCTGCGTGGCAGTCTTTGTGAGCCTTGCCTTTTTTGAAGCAATTGGAGTTGTCGAGACACTTGCGTATTATACTTTTTTGTTGTTTGGTCTCGGATCGCGTCTAGCGCTGTCACCACCACGCTGTTGTGCATTCCGTGGCGGCGTGTGGTACCTTGGGGGCCACGTTTGTCCTGCCGGGTTCGTGCCGCCAACAATTACCAACTTTTCCCAAACTGGGTAGAGCGTCGCCAGTTTACTGTCGGCCATATTCACCGCATGCAGTGGCATATTGAGCTCCTCACCACCCCTGGGCCCGAGATTGCCCAGGCCTCGGTGATAGTCCACATGGGCAAGCAACGGTATCTATTCAACTGCCCAGAAGGCACCCAGCGGTTCTGCACCGAACACCGGGTGCGTCTGGCCAAGCTGGACCATGTGTTTTTGACTCGCATTGACTGGCAGACAATGGGCGGGCTGCCTGGGATGCTGCTGACAGTGTGCAACGCCGGTGTCAAGAATTTGACCCTTGTCGGGGGGCCCAACGCCACCCAGGCTCTCGTCAGCACCCGATACTTTATTCAGAGTCCGGGGCTCGCTATCAAGACCCGAGAGATTGAAGACCACACCCACCCGCCTTCAGCGCAGTACGGTGAACTAACGGTCACACCCGTTCTGGCTCATCACCCACGATTGGCGACAAATAGGGCTAAAACCATGGCCAATGACGACGCGGCATCGTTCAAACGCCTTAAACTGGACGTGTCCGAGGCCGTGGACGCCAAGGCGCCGGATCCATCCAAGCACGCCCAGCTGCAGCAGATGCTGCAGAGCATGTTTGCTCCCTCGGCGCCTCCTAATGGCTACCGAGGGTTGGTCGAAGCTCCACCCACAACGCCACAGCCTACTGCCATCAGCTACATTTGCCAAGGCCCTACCCGCCCTGGCAAGTTTGACGTGGCTAAGGCCAAGGCCCTGGAGATTCCGCCTGGGCACATGTACAGCCAGCTGGTCAAGGGCGAAACGGTAACGTTGAGCGATGGGCGAGTGATTGAGCCCCACCAGTGTGTTGGCCCCTCTGAACCGGGTGGCCTCTTCGTGGTGGTCGACTGCCCTAGCTTGGCATATATGGACGGCGTGATCAACGCACCCCAGTTTGACCCATACTATGGTCGGTCACTTGATGCTAACCCAGTGGCCTGCATTGTGCATATTGTTTCACCCAGCGTGTTAAGCGATCCTCGGTACGCAGCCTGGATGCACCGATTTGGCCCCCATACCCACCACCTTGTGACGGGGCACGGTGTTAGCCCGCACCAAGTGGAGTTTGCCAGTAGCGTGCGGGAGAAAACCGCCCTGAATCTGATCAACGCCTCCGTATTTGCACTGCCCTATCAGGCACCTGCCTCAGATACGGTGTGGAAGACGGCGAAAAACACGCTTCCGGCGTCCAGCGTTTTGGCTCGGTCCTTGACGCGGTTTTTGATGGCCCCGCGCAAAGAGTACGATGCTGCGGATCAGCTCCAACCGGTGGCATTCACCCACTTTGCAAAGTTGGTGCAGACAGCTCCGCTGCTGAAGGACTACAGGCAAGAAGTGGAACGGCTGCATCGTCGACCCTTGTCGCCTCGATCCCCTTCCAAAACGACGCCTAAATCTCCCCGGGCGTCCCCAGCATCCGCCGCGCCACCCGGATTTGACGACGTGATTCTCACGACCTTGGGCACAGGCTCCTCTTGCCCATCCAAGTACCGTAATGTTAGCGCCAACTTACTGACTATACCCCATCGGGGCCACGCGCTTCTAGACGTGGGGGAAGGCACCCTTGGCCAACTGTACCGGCTGCTAGGCGTAGAGCCAAAGGACGGCCGGCACCACCATCCCTTGCTGCAAACGTCGGTGGACCAATGTATTCGGGACCTCCACTTTATCTACGTATCGCATTTGCATGCCGACCATCACTTGGGTCTGGTGGGCATTCTGCGCCGGTGGGACGACTTGACACGCGACAAACCCGACTCGGCTCGCAACCTCACGATCATGGCCCCTCGATCCCTGCTCGCCTGGCTGCGCGAGTACGATCAGATTGAACCGCTGGGCCTGGATGCAGCCAGCGTCACCTTGATCGATGCCCATCACATGCTGTTGCGTCCAACCAGCACTTCCCCAAAGGGTCCTCCGCCATCGCTGGCTCGGCTACAGGATGCCCTGGGGTTCAGCATCATTCGCACCTGCCTGGCGTACCACTGTCCTTCCGCCTACTGCCTTATGATGGAGCACGAACAAGGGTGGCGAGTGTCGTACTCGGGCGACACACGGCCGTCGACTATGTTTATCGAGCTGGGTCGCTATTCGGATCTCTTGATCCACGAATCGACATTGGAAGATGATATGCCCAAGGAAGCCAAGGCCAAGCGTCACTGCACGACGTCGGAAGCGCTGGCCGTCGCAGCGTCCATGAGGGCACGGTACACCATGCTCACCCATTTTTCCCAGCGATACCCACTCGCTCCGGTATTTACTCGAGCGCAAGATCCTGAAAATGTCAAGCAGCTGCTGTTGCTCAGCAACCGCGCTAAACGGATAGGGCAGCCGGGCATTGGCGTCGCCTTCGACATGATGTCGGTGCAAATGAAAGATTTTAACCAGTTGGCACACTACACGCCAGCGCTGCAGTCGCTGTATCCACCAACGGCTGAAACCAGCTGGGCCGATTGACATGACTTGGTGTCCTTTATTGCTTTTTGCTTCGCTGCAAGGGGATTAGGAAACAGGGTCAGTTTGAGAATACTGGTACCGGCGGCATGGACCATGGTGTGGTGTTATGTGGGTTAACTGTCGGTTTGCTGCAACATATCCAACTCACATTTTTTCAATAAAGTGTGCCTATTTATGATATGGTACTTGCAGGGCGCCCTTTTAATGTGACAACAGCAGCCCCACTTAGCCACGCGCTGTGCTGCATCTATTAGCTTTCTTCCCTCCCTCCTCAGCTAGGTAAATGGTAGCATCAGACTAGGTCTGGGACGTGACATGGTCTGTGTGACTGAGAAAGCGGATGATTCCATCGACCAGCAGCTCGTGCTCGACCGAGTGGATGCGTTCCTCGAGCGTATCCACCGTATCTGTGGAGTAGATTGGAACGGTGCGGGTGACAATAGGAGCACCTTGGTCGACCTGTGGGATGACATGGTGGATCATCACGCCTGTGTGGTCGATCCGGCCCTGGCGTGAGGCCTCGTACGCGCGTTCAATGGCGTGTGCGCCATCGAATTGGCCTGGCAACGCTGGGTGGAGGTTAATGACCTTGCCCTGAAAGTGGTCGAGGAACCGTGGGGACAGGATGTGCATCCAGCCGGCCAGGACTATCAGGTCCACAGGGCCCCCGAATTTGGTCTGCACCAAGTCTGCTAGCGCAGCGTCATAGTCTTCCCGGGTTTTGTTCTGCTGCTTGAACGACGCCAGCGTCAGCACCTCGGTTGGAACCTGGTGCCGCTGGGCCCGCTCCAGCCCAAAGGCACGCTTGCGGTTGGATACCACGCCGGCCACTTGGACCAGGCCCTGCAGACGCCCAGTGCTGGTGGCGTCGAGGATAGCCTGGAGGTTGGACCCGTGGCCAGATATCAGCACAACAATGCGGGCTGGCATGGTGGATGGCGGAGGGCTACTGCTGCAAGGGCGTGTGGGCTGGTCGGTAGCGGTGATCGGGCATGCAAGCACGGGTCAGCTTGAAATGCTACGTTAGCCAGCAAGTCCACTGGCACTGCATGCGAGGCGTTGTGGGTCGTAAAGAAATGCACCAACAAAAAAGAGGGAGCTCAGACAACAGAGTTTAGTCAAAGAAAAACGAGCAGCACACAGTTGGTTTGAATGGGGATGGTTCTGACTGGTGCGTCCGTGGCCGCCTGTGAGAAACAGCGTGACCTGATCGCTAGACGGCTCACTGGCCAAGCCCGCGCCCTGGGCAAAGCATTGGGCGTTTGCGTTTTGCTACTGCGCGTGTATTTTTTTCGTGTAAATGCAATGCATATGTGGCTTAGGATTGGTCGGCGCTGGGCGCCCTGGAATGCTCTTGTGGTGCAAGTAATTCCGCTGACGCCCTTAAAGGGGCTGAAGCGTGGTTTAGGTGAGGCAACGCACGGTGCGGTCCATGGGCCCAAGCTCTTGCCCAGGTGGCCTTGTTCATCCATGTGCACGCTCCTGCAGATCCGTTTCTCGGCATTTGCACGGCTGTCCCAGGCTCAGCGCGCGCGATCGTCGTCGTCTGCACTCAACTCTGCTGAGCCCGGTGGAAAAAAACCTCAGCCGAACCACCCCAAGTCTGTCACTTCCATCGAAATCCTTGAGAACGACCTCGAGGAGCGCTTTATTAAAGGAAGTGGAAACGGCGGCCAAAAGATTAACAAGACGAGTAGTTGTGTGCAGCTCCGCCACAAGCCCACCGACATCATGATCGAAGTAAGTTGCGGTATACGGATGCGTAATCATAAAAAGTAGTGCCTAGTCGTCTCCATTTATCCGGTGGGCCTTAGATGATCAGCGGGCCAAACACTGCGCCTACGTGCAGTGGTAAACTAACATGCTGGTCGTTCCTACTCTGTTGATACTCTCGTGCCCCGGGGCGTGGTTCGGTCTCTTACGGTAGTGTCAAGAGACCCGCTCGCGCAGTCAAAACCGCAAGATTGCTCGCCAGCGACTTCGAGACAAGCTGGATGAGCTGTACAATGGCGCCCAGTCCAAGGCAGCACGCCAGGCCGAGAAGCTGCGCAAGCGCAAGCAACGCCGCCGCCAAAAGGCCAAGAAGAAATACGCCGCTCCAGAGCCCGCGGACTAATTGGGCCTACAGGGATTGCACTGCCCCAGTGGTCTCAGTGGAAGACCAGATGATGAGGCGTAGGCCATGCCCATGACTTTGGCCTTGCTCTCTCCTTTTTCATTGTGATAAACAGCGGCACGCCCCACGCCTTGGCTTTATTTTGTTTACCAGCCAGGCGAGCGCATGCAAAGCGATAGCGTCATTGCCTCGTGGCCCAAATAATTCTGGGTGGAGCGTGCTGGTTCTTTTGGATTTTTTTCTCGGTCATCTCGTCATCGATTTCGAGTATCAACGGTCTGGCCAGCGACGACACACTGGGACCAATGCCATTAGCCCCCCTGCTGTGCCTTTACGCTCTCTGACGGCGGTCGCTGCTCGGTGAAGTAACTGAACACAGTGAAAAGATACACAACCCGCACCCTGAAAGGCGCGCTGAACATGTGCCACTCGAGCCTCCCAGTGAGCATACCTGGTTGTTCTCTCGCCATCGGTCCGTGCGACCGCAGCGCCTGCGTACAGAACACTTGTGGCTTGTGACGATATTTATATCTGTTTGACCCACCAAAGCGATGGTGCATGCGTTAGGGCAGCACGCCCCGAATAGCATCTTACTGCTCTAAACCTCTGCTGCGTTGTCGCAAAATGGGAAGTGGTAGTGGTTAGGTCATGGCAACGCCTGACATGGGCGACCAGTATGGTGGCGTAGTGCAAACGTTGGCCTCGACCATACACCAGACAGCCTTTGGTGTAATGAACACCCACTCAAAGGTGCCAAACGCGCAATGGCATTTTTTGTTCCTTCTATCGCGACACCGCATTCGTCACCCCCGTGATGGGCGACACTGAGTGCCTGTTTTGAGGGGCGATATGCAACGACTAGCATAGCCCAGCCACAGGCATATCTGGTGCTATTTTTTTTTAATTTTTTTTCGCCCTTTGTTTCGTTACACCGCAGTTGTCGGGCCCGTTCGACCCAGAGCACCAATTGTAGGCACCAGCACCGGACTCAGAATTCATGGATAAATGGGCGGCTCCCGTTATGTCCTCTGGTTGGCTGTTGCACGAGTGAACAAGGGCCCCTCGTATCGATCAGCCACGGCGTAGTTTGTCGCCGAGCAGGCCTTGCTGGTCACCACCCGCCTATCGAAAGTATACCTGCTGTCCTGCCCCTGGCTGTTCGGCTTTTGGGAACCCGAGCGAGGCCCTGGCCTTTTTTGGGCGGCAGCAAATTTCGTTCGGGACCAGGAAAGCCGATAGTCGGTGTGTCCAGAGCCACGCCCGGTCCAAGGATGCGCCCACACGGGTGACGCGCCATTTGGCGGCTATAAAAGGCTGCAACCTGGAGCAATTTTTGGTTAATTCATTATTTTTGGTGAGTTTTATGGTCTTTCCCTGCCTATATCACGCTTTGGTTATTTGTTATCAGATCGACTGATTTTCTCGCGTGCCAAACAACAACGCACGTTAGCCTTTGACCGCACGGTGAGCCTGGTTTACTGTCACCATGCAGCCCTTTGGTAGAAAATGGGCCCTGGCTGTCCTGGCCTCGATGCTGGTTCTACTGGCGCTTGCTCAACAGGCCCTGCCAGCGCCCAACCCTGAAAACACTACACCGCAGGTCCTCACCGATCCAGCCACGTATGACTTTCGCAAATCGGCCAGCCTCGCTGATTTTGAGATGCTGTGGGCCGGCGAAAACATTGGCGTCAAGGACGGTCTACTTGAAATTAAAGTGGATGAGAAAAATGGTTCGCCAAGCATTGTGTACAGCAAAGAAATTAAGGCGGGCAAAGTCGATATTATGATGAAAGCCGCTGGGGGGTCGGGCGTGGCCACCGCCTTTATGGTAAGTGTTATTCCGCTGATTGCAAACAATTAGTGCCCAGAAGCAGGCTTGGGTTGCGTGTAGCTGGCGTTCACAAGCTCTGCGCAATCCCTGAACCAGCGGCCTGACTGTTTTTATTTTCCATGAGTTGCTCTATTGTACGGTGATGTGGTCACCAGATGTACGAAACCAAAGGTGCCACACGGGATGCCAAAAACAACGCGTACCCTTACGACGAAATAGATATTGAAATTGTGGGCAAAACGCCCAACCAAGTCCAAAGCATGTTCTTCAGCAAGGGCAATCGTGCGCCCCATCAACCTGTGTCCAAAGATACGACCCTCAACGTCAGCACAAATGAACATTTCATTCATTACGGCATTGAGCTCACCGAGGACTACGTCAAGTGGTACGTCAATGAAAAGGAAGCGCACAGCTACCCCAAGAGTCAGGGCCATTTTCCCCGGGACGCCAAGTTCTTCCGTCTAGGGGTATGGGCTGCTGTTAACAATACGTCCTGGGCCGGTGAAGTCGACATGAGCAAAGGGCCGTTTATCGCCCAAATCCAAACCATTACGATCACACCGTACCCCAGCGGCCGACCCACGGGCCAGGCGACGGTGCCTGCCAGCACGAACAAGAACAACCAAACCACGACCAGTGGGGGGAACCATGACACAACCATCACAGCCACCCCAGTTCCGATGTACGAGAAGCTGTGGAACGGATTTAAAAGCATAGTCAACACGCAGGTCAATAAGCTAAGTGGGTCCATCAAAAACCTACTGCCTGTGCAATTCACAGGCCTGTAATTGGCGTGGCAAGCGTGCAGCCTAACCAAGGAGACGGCGCCACCTACTGGCAGTAGGATCGGGGTTGTCCTTTGATAGGCCACGGTGGAGATGCTAAACGTGTTTATTTTTGTTTTAAATTATCTGTACCTGCTTGTAGCTGGACCCATAAATTGGCCTATCCTAATGAAGCTATTTGGCCTCAAGGCTCGTCTCGATTTGTCTAATCCAAACATTTTTAGATAAATAAATCCTTTTTTAGTTACGAACTGCTCAACGCTATTTTTTCTCGAAAGATGTTGGGTTCGATGGCTTGTTCAAACCAATGTGAACAGCGCAGCCTCGCTCTGCGCAAGAAGCGACAAATGCAAACAAACAGGATCAATAGCCTAACATGGATAGTGCCAAATATTTATAGTCACTCTAGCGCGTCGTCATCGCAGCTGGTGCTTACACCCAATATATAACCATGCCTATCCAGTCTTTTGCCAGCCGGTCAACCTGAACTGGCGTTTTTCAGGTTTAAAGTATGAGAACATTGCGGCGCCAAACGCAGGCATTCGGGTTACAACTGGGCAGAGCAGATAAAAACCGGAGGCAGTGTTGGGAATAAAGGCAAAAAAACAGAGTGAGAGCAAAAGGGCTCAAAGCAACACGTCAAGGCATTGTGCCCAATAAGAAAGAAGGCAATAAAAGACGAGGCAAAACCATGCACATCAATAAAATTCCATCGAGCCTCGAGCACACCGTGCTTCTGCGCACTGGTGACGATGCTACGTCTTTACCACTGGGGCACACCCGACACGATGTCCTTGGGTTTCCGGTCTTCGCCCAGCAACGCCTGGCTCAAAAGGCTCCATTCCTGCAAATAGTGCTGCTTCTTCAAGCCAGTCGCCACGGCCGCGTTGGGGTCGCGCCCAGCGTAGCGTGGAGACTTGCCCTGGTGGTGCTGCGTCTGGCCAAGGCAGGTGGTGATGCGCGGTTCAAGGTACGACCACGCGCCAAAGTTCATGGGCTCTTCCTGGCACCATACAATTTCAGCGTTGGGGTACTTGTCGCAGTGCTCCTTCACTTGGTCGTAGGGGAAGGGGCTGATCTGCTCCACGCGGGAGATGGCCACGTTGTCAATCTTGTTGAGATCGCGCGCACGCAGTAGCGCGTAGTACACCTGGCCCGAACACAGGATGTGGCGCTCAACCTGCTCGGGCGCCACCAGCGACTCGGGATGTGGATCAGGAATATACTGTTGGAAGTGGGTGTTGCCAACCATCTCATCCAGTGTCGACCGCGCCAACGGGTGGCGCAGCAGCGACTTGGAGTTGAAGCACACCAGCGGCTTGCGGAAGTCGCGGTATACCTGACGGCGCAAGGCGTGGAAGTAGTTGGCTGGCGTACTGCAGTACACAATCTGCATGGTACATTCTTGTATCTGGCGCGCCTGGCGTTCCGCTGTGGGGTACTTGAGCGGGTGGTCGTTGGTCAGTTGCAAGAATCGCTCCATACGTGCGCTCGAGTGCTCGGGACCCTGACCATCGTAACCATGGGGCAGTAGCATGGTCAAGCCCGACTGCTGCAGCCACTTCTTCTCACCGGCTGCAATGTACTGATCAATCACCACCTGGGCGTTGTTGGCAAAGTCGCCAAACTGGGCCTCCCACATAATCAGCGAGTGCGGGTTGACCAAGGAGTAGCCCAGCTCGAAACCCAGGGCCCCGTATTCGGACAGGGACGAGTTGGAAACAGTAAATAGAGCCTGGGTCGGTTTGAGGTTGGCCAGGGGCGTGTACTGCTCCTCCTTTTGCTGGTCGTGCAGGACCGAGTGGCGGTGGGAGAAGGTCCCGCGCTCCACGTCTTGCCCACTCAATCGCACATGCTTGCCTTCGAGCAGCAGCGATCCAAAGGCCAGTGACTCGGCGGTGGGCCAGTCGATGTTGCTGCCTTCCTCCAGGGCCTTGGCACGAGCCTTGAGGATCTTGGCCAGCACCGGGTGGGCATTAAACCCAATAGGCACGGTGGTGGTGATCTTGCCCACGTGCTCCAAGACGTCCAGTGCGGCGCCCGTCGGGTACGTTGGGGTGGTTTCCACGGCCAGCTCGCTGGGGGACTTGAAACCGTTCCACGCACTGGACAGCCATTCGCGAGGCGTGGGCTTGTAGTCCTTGCTCTTCTCGTAGCTCTCTTCCAGCAGCGCCCAGACGCGCTCCTTGTTGGCGTCAATGTCTTTTTGCGTCAGCGGGCCTTCCTGCAGCAGCAGCTTGGTGTACGTCTCCAAGACAGGCGGCTGCTTCTTGATGGCTTTGTACATGCGAGGTTGGGTGAAGCTGGGCTGGTCGCTCTCGTTGTGGCCATGGCGGCGGTAGCACACAATGTCCACGACCACATCCTTGTGCCAGGTCTGGCGCCACTCAGCGGCGAACTGGCAGGCGTATACCACGGCTTCCACATCGTCGCCGTTGACGTGAATGATAGGGGCGTTGATGGATTTGGCAATGTCCGAGCAGTATGGCGTCGACCGCGCCACACGAGGATCCGTGGTAAACCCAATTTGGTTGTTGATGATGATGTGCACGGTGCCTCCGGTGGTGTACTGGGGCAGATCGGAAAAGCCCAGCGTTTCGTACACCACGCCCTGCGCAGCAAATGCAGCGTCGCCGTGCAACAACACGGGCATGCAGCGGGTGCGCTCCTTTTCGTCGTTCATGTAAAATTGCTGGGCGCGCACTTTGCCCAGCACCACGGGATCCACCGCTTCCAAGTGGGAAGGGTTGGCCACCAGCGACAGGTGCACTCGTTTGCCCGACGGCGTGGGGCGGTCGTAGTTCATTCCCAAATGGTACTTGACGTCGCCCGACCCTTCGCCCAGGGGCTCCATGGTCCCACTAAACTCGCAAAAGATAGACTCGTTGGGCTTGCGCACGACGTTGCTCAGGACGTTGAGGCGACCGCGGTGGGCCATACCCATGACAATGGACTGAACACCCAGCTCCACAGAGCGGTCAATGAGGGCCTTCATGCCGGGAATAAGGGCCTCGCACCCTTCCAGGCCAAAGCGCTTTTCGCTGACCCACTTTTTGGACACGAAGCGCTCGAACGAGTCGGACCACACCAAGCGGTCCAGAATAGTGCGCTTCTCCTCGACGCTGTACTGGTAGCGGTTGGGGATCTCAAAGCGCTGGCGGATCCAGTTGCACTGGGTGCGATCGGGAATGTGCGTGTACTCGATCCCCAACGAGCCGCAGTACACCGTCTGCAGGTTGTGAATGATGTCACGCAGGGGCAGGGCCGGGGTGCCGTGTTGCTCAAACCCCGGCAGCATGCCCGGCCCCAAATTGAAGGTGCGGTCTAGATCCTTTTCGCTAAACCCGTAAAACTTGTAGTCGAGCTCGTTGCTGGACTTGGCGTCTTCCGCCGGCTGGACAATGTCCAGCGGGTCAAGTTTGGCCAAGTGGTGACCGCGCACCTGGTAGGCACGCACCAGCAGTTGGACCTTGAGATGGTCCAGGATGTTGTTGGAGGTCTCGGAGGTGGCCGTGGCCGACGCTGCCGGAAGCCCAATGGTCGAGCCGGACAGCAGCGTCGGTGGTGCTTGGTAGGCTTGGTTGGGCGGTAACCCCTTGGAGAGGTTCTTGAAGTACGCCTGCCACGAAACATGTACCGAGGTGGGATCACGCTGCCAGGCCGTGTACATCTCGTCGACATAGTTGGCCGCGTTCCCTTGCAGGAAGCCGTCCGCAGGATCGGGGCCAGCGGTCGACAACGTTCGAGCGGACCCCAACAGTGGGCGCACAAAGAACGCGCGGGTGGCGCGTGGCCCGGAGCGGGCGAGGCATTGGCGACCAGCGCGGGCCACGTTAAAGACCGACATGGCGCATGGACTGAGAAATAGAAATAGAAGCCGATCGAGTGTCGACGGTGGTCAAGGCAAGGAAAGCGCACCTGTCTGCTCGTACAAAGTGCGGCCGGAACGCAGGATCGGGACTTGCAAAAGCCTTGAACGCAGTCATGCGCAGAGATTACGGCTACGATCCCCCCGATTAGAAAAATTAAACGTCAAAAGCATAGATTGCTCAAGGAAGAAAAAAAAGGTACTTTGAAGCGTATCAACCACCCGGAATGCCCACAGTTGGGTGGTTCGTAGGCCACGCGTTTCCGTCTGTCTTCCAGCCTGGGCAGTGCTCACCTTGGAGCCCACGGAACAGCTGCGCCTCGGCACAGGCCATGGCAAATTTTTCCAAAGTTCCTTCCAGCGCAGTGCTCTGGTCGCCCAGTCACACCGTCCCTTTTTCCGTTGGGGATGAGTGACAGGCGTTGGCATAGGCGCGTGGACCACGGGGTGGGCAACACCAAGCGTGCGGGCGCCTAGACACGCTTTTGGCCCTCACTCATTCGCTCGCCCCTGTCAACCAAGGAATGCCGCCACCCTGCGCGGTGATCCCCTGTGGCAAACATATCGTTCTAAGAAAAATTTATCGCTCGCCAACCGACCCACAAAACTAGGTGCAAGGGCCATCACGGGTGGCAATAGGGCTAAAAAAACTTTGATGCCAAACAGACATGCAATGCTGCACGGGCGTGGGTGCCTTTATCAAGGACCACAAGGTCCCCAAACCTGGCTCGGCTGTCAAGTGTCAACAAGGGTTGGGCAAATTTACTGCTATTCGCTCGAAATGACTGGTTCTGGTCGCCAGGATGACTTCTCACCTCCCTTGGGCATCGTGCATATTGCAGTGGCTGTACCGCAACCCCAATGATGCTGTTGGGGCAGCCGTACCCATACCCTCAGAAGCCCCAATGGGGTAAATAACGAGGTTCATGGCGAATACAAGGAGCAAGAATGAAGACAAAAAATAGAAATAAGCAATGAGTCACATCCTTGGGTCGAGTGGTGGTAGTAGCAGTGAGCTTTAGCAGAAAAAATAAAACACAAAGAAATTAAAACTCGTTTTCCAGACGGTACGCCACCAGCGCATCCACCTTGTGGACATCGGTCGAAAAGGACCGCAGTTTAACTTGTTCCGAGTTCTTCTTGATATAGTGCGGGTCAGAATCAATCCAAGTAGTCGGCACCTCGGCGTCCTTGTCGGCGTAGACCAGAATGTTGAACGTGCCTAGTTCGTGCCCACCCCCCAAGAAGACCGTGCACCGATTCATCATATGCAATAGCCCCACCACATTCACCAGCATGTGTCAAGTCAACTTTAGTGAAGTTATTGGAATGACCCAGTGCGCAACGCCCCTTTTGACTCTAAACTGTATGCAGAAGGCCATCTGACTTACTAAAAAGCCAGGTAATGTCCACTTACATTTTTCTTCCAGCATGGGCAAAAAAGTGACGCTGGCGGTAATCTGACGAATAATGGCTGCAATCTCGGTATGAATCGCTTTTTCGCTCTTGGGAGCCGAAGGCGTTCTGTTGGCCGGAACAGTGCATAATGTGAGGCCACAGCGCAGGTTAAGAGTGTTAATGCATAAACTGGCCGGGACAGGTTAAAAACCAGCCTACGATATTAGCTTGATATGCCAGGCATGTATGAGAGGCACAATGCTATTGCACGAAATTAATAGCTATGCAACACACAGCACCGAGATCAGTCAAACTAAGAACTTGCTGGTTCAGCACGGTATACATACGCATTGCTCTCACGGCTGGTATCGTCTGTCACGTAAATGTCAAATTGCCAGCGTTCAATGGTTTCACGAGTTTCCTTGGAGTTGATGGCCATGACCAGTTTGCTGATTTTACCCGCCAGAAGCCAGCCTAGAGCACCGCACCATACCAACATAATGATATATATATAACCAATAGCCAGTTAGTTGGTATAGTTGATAAGCACAACTCCCCAGCAGCGCATAATGCACTATCTGCACCCCATGGCGCCACCTTGGTCACCCAGAGTGGCAGGTGAAGAACTTACTTTCGAGCTGGGTCATGATTTGGCTTAGGTAAGCCTTGAGCGCATCATCCGTCGACACGAGCATATTCAAGCCATATTTTTGGATCATTTTGAAATCCTCGGGCGGATATAGTCCGCGCTGAAAAAGGATGCTAAGCAAGCATTATGTAAGAAAGGGCAGGCCGAGGATTTGGGCAATGGTCAGAGGTTAACGAATGAGGTGGGAATATGGCGTTTTTTATGTTACTTAGCTGCTGTCAACACGATCATGACGTTTTGAGCGTCAGCAAAGCTCACTTTTTTACAAGAGGTGCTCCTACCTGTTGATGCTATACTCTAGTGTGTCAAGGTGCCCAGGGCAAGGTCGTCAGCCGTGTCGGTAATGCCAACACCATAATAGCAGCAAGAGAGCAAGTGAAACACCATTAGTGCCGCTGGGAAGCCATCGAGTTGTCAGCAGTGGGCACCCTTTAGTCGCCATTACAGGATACATTCCACCAATGGTGCCAGACAAAGCCTGGTTAGAATACGTACCGAAAAACTCGGTGACGATCTTGGTAGAGCCCCGCAGGGTAATTTTCCCTTTGGTGGTCTGAGCAGTGGCCATGGCGGTGGTCAAGGCGTGCGTGGCGGATAAGCGGATGAACTGGAAAAGGAGTACAACGAGTTGAGACGAGGCAATGTTTCAAGTACCAGTAAATATAAACTGCGCACTGGTGACTGCTGTTGTTATCAGTTGAAAGCCTGCGCGATAAAATGGCAAAAGAAACGGATGGTCGATACGTCGAGTCACTAGTCGTATGCACAGAGTATCAGAAAAGACCGCATAGAACCACGGCAGGGCCAGTAGTTCGTTGAAAACTAACGCTCGAGGGTCTGGCCGTTGGTCAAGCTTGTGTAATTTTCTTACCTCTGTCGGTGTAGCTGGACACCTTCCGTTTGTTTACGGTTGCACGGCTTGACCCAGTCCCGTGACTGGCTGCAAACTGCCATGATAGGTGATCGATCTGGCTAGCTGATAGCGAGGCGAGAATGGGATCAAACAATACCAAGTTGGTTTTATTTGCAAAAATAAAACAATAGACCAATTATTAGCAATATTAAACTGCTTATACCTTTGCCAATCAGCCAAAAATCAAAAAATACTTTTGCACCTGCTTGCCAGGATCCATGTTTTTTTCTGCGAGCATCCTCTATTTCGTTCTGTACTGGCACCTGGTGCTCGCCGGATGAGGATCACAGCTGTATAGATGGATTGATAGCTACAAAAATAAACACCGCCATGGTTTGACAGTGTGTAAAGTCCATTAAAAATGTTCACCAATAAAGTCACCTACGACAGAAGCTGCGACGCATCCAGCCCAAGCGCATGCAAGAACAAGTTGACGTTGGCAATCAGCATGGACGGCAAGTTGCCCGTGAGCCCGCCCTTGGTAGCCAGCGTCAGCTGCTCCATCACCTTATCTCGCACTTCTGACACCAGAATATGCTGCTGCTCGGGCGAGGCGCCGATCGAGATGGCGGCCAAAAACTGCCAAACATACACCTCGTCCAGCGACTGCTTGGCCAGCGCCTCCAGGTCCCCGCTGAGGCTCGCCTTGGTGGTGGGAAACAAGTTGGCAAAATACGATTGCAGCGTGCCGAATAGCTTGGCGTACAGGCGGTCAAACCCCGCCAGGTCCTCGGCGGGGGCGTCCTGCAGGCGAAGCACTTCACCGCGGCTAATAAACACTGTGAGCAGGGACAGCCCCACCTTGCTGCGGGCGACCCAGGGCACACTATTGCGGTCAATGAACAGGTTCAGCAGCGTATTGACGGTCGACAGCGGCGCGTCGTTGATAAACGCCACCATTGGCGGCAGTACGGCGTTCATAAACAGCTGGTTCTCTTCGGTAATGGCTGCGCTGATGGTACCACTCAGGCCAAACTCAAAACTACTCCGGCACACGTCCAGGCTCTCAAAGTTGGTCACCAGCGTCATGACAAAGCGCAGCACTTGGTCCGCGTCCAAATGCTGGTAGATGCGAGGGATTAGCTTCTTGCCCTTGGAGACCGACAAAAACTCCACCAAGGGGTGCGGGTGACCTTTGGCGCCACCTGGACTGGGGCTGGCGGGCGTCGCTTCCATCTGCAACAGCTGCCACAGTTGCCGCTTGATCTGGGCTTCCTCTGCTGCCAGCGCCTCCAAGGATGCGTCAGAGAGAGGCTCGGTGGGCATGCCCGGGAACCGATGACGACGGCGCACCAACGCTTCCAACTTCAGCACCATGGCGTAGGCCTTTTCCACCCGCATGAGCACGGCACGACGGTTGACGCTGGTGGCACGGCTCACACTCTCGCTGCTGCCCGTGCGCGTGGGCACCATGGCTGTGGGAGGCAGCAGGGATGGTGTCTGCGGCAGCGGGCCCTCGCCTCCCTGCGACGACCGTCGTGCCATCTGAATGGCCTGCTTCGGGTTGCGGACCGAGTGCAGCGCAATCGTTCCCAGGGCTCCTTCCAGCGTCATGGTGGCCCCCTTGGGCTTACGCTTGGCATCATTGACCATGCGCTGGATTTGCTGTTGCATTTTATGCATGCCGTTGTCGGAGCGTGGGTGAAAGCGACCCCCACGGCCAAACTGGCGGTGAGCGGTAGGAGAGAGCATGGGCGGCTGTTGCGGGGAAGGTGCGGGTTGTCGTACAACCGTGTACATTTGGTGGTAAAAGTCATCTGCGTAGGGGTCGTCGGTGACGAGCTGCGAGATTTGGATACGGGACACATAGTCCTTGTCGTACCGGGTCATCAGATTGTTGTACTTGGACATGGCGGCGGCACGGGCTTCACGGGTCTGACGCCGTTGGTCGCGGACCATGCGGCGCTGGTGGTCGGCCTGGGAAAGCCGTGCTTCTTGGATCAGCGACTGCTCTACTTCCTCTAGACTCAGCACCTTGGCCTTGGGGGGCGCCGTGGCTCGAGGTGGGCAGGTGCCCGGGCTGGTGGGCCCGTGGGCGCGGGCTAAAGGAATGGTGGATACAATGGCCGGATCCACAAAGGCCGGTGGTGGGCCAGCAGGTGCAGGCGAGGCGCCCCATTGGGACGTCGAGAGACCCGAATGGGAGGGATACTGGCGATGGACGGGTTCTAGCAGGTTCATCGCCTTGCCCGTGTTCCCAGCAAAATCAAAATCCTTGTGGATGTCTCCGGCATCGGCGCCAAAGGTCTCGTCGTTGAGATCATCTTGACCGTCATCCATTTGACCCAGGTCTGCCTCATCTTCGGGAGCGATTTCGATGCGTTCCAAGCGCAAATCAATGTCGTCTGCCGACCCTGCCGCGTCCGTGGGTGGAAGCTGGGTGCTGAACCCAAAAAACGAGTTGGCCATTCCAACGAGCAGGTCGTTTGGGCTAGTTCGGTGGTGCAGCAAACCGGGTAGCTCTGTTGCCCTGAGCAACAAAAGGCAACGATACAGTGAAGAATGAACAAGAGGAGGGAGAGAAAGCAATCGAAGCCACGCGAGTGGGAAAAATGGCCTGGGTACACCTGGGGTAAACCAAAAGCACAGCGACCCTAACCGATGGATCGTAGAGAGATGGGGGCGTGTTAGGCCTAGTCAGCATGGCGTGGAGCGGGTTTATCAGTGGCGCTGTGGACCACTGCGTGGTCCAGAGGGCCTAGGAAGGGCAAAAAAAGTTATGCCAGGATGATTATTGGCTCGAGCCGGTTCAGGGCACGCCAGGAGCGAGCCTACCCTGCACACACCACCATCAGTATCCGAGTGGTATCCTGCGCTGTAGTCATGGGGGTTACTTTTGCTACCAGATTCAACCTAGATAATGTGAAAGCTACCGGATAAAAAGGGTTGCAGTGGCGGTGGATTCTAAACCACAGTGGCTTGGTCGACAAGAAAAAAATTTCAAAGTAGTGCAGCCCACCTAAAGAAATAGGAAGAACTCCGATGCGGGGAATCGAACCCCGACCGTCGCGGTGAAAGCGCGAAATCCTAGCCGTTGGACCACATCGGATTTTTTAGTTGTGGAGAATTTCACTCCTTCAGGCCACGAACGTCGCCAAGAATGGCAACTAACTATAAATTTATCCCAATAGTACCTTTCGAACAGTCGGCACTCAAAAACCACGAGCTTCAAACAGTAACGCTCGGAAA